>JBDODB010000379.1:0-19530 GCA_039880865.1 Aspergillus proliferans | reverse complement strand
TACGACTTAGACCCTAGGGGTCATTATCAATATAACGACGACGAAGGACACTCAGGTGAGTGCCCCCAACTGAGACTTAGCTAACTAGAACCCTAGGTTACGATACGAGAGAAGCCAGGTTGTGACAGCAGGGGCCTCGAGAAGATTGCGCACGTCTTCCAGGCCGTTGGGGGTGGTTATCGTCCTAACCCGGATCAGTTTGCCTGTACAAAAAGGCCGGTGACATGCACACCGGTCGGGAAACAATGTTTTTCTGATGCCCAATGCTGCTCGAACAACTGCAAGACTACTGAGATTGTTTTCCTCCGCCAGTGTGAGGAGTAATGTGTACTTGTTTCAAATGAGGATGCGTCGTTTTAGGGCTCTTATAGTTATGCTTTTAGTGTTAATAATAATAATAAGGAACAATTTTACCATGGTTAATGCTCGATGTCCGTAGCTACTGTTGATCCTGTAGTGCCAACAGTACTTGAAACTTGGAAGGCCATTTCAATGACCACTTCACCGTAGCCACAATGATAATTGCTCAACTCATCATTCCTGACTCACCATCCTGTGTAGAGTGGCACAGCGAAGCCGCAAAATCTGCGCCAATCCGCGCCGAATCCGCAATGGCGCGGATTCAGATCCAATGGAATGGAGTGGCTTGGAGTGGATTTTGCAGATTGGATTATCCGCAAGATCCATTTACAATATGTTACTGTAATTTAGTAAATAACTAGCGGTTTGCCAATTGTTTAATCAAAGTATGGTTGGTTGGATTTAATGATTAATATACAATGAAATGCCTTTTGTTATAGATTTCAATTGGATATAGATGTTGTTGGCCAATAAAGTAGTTCAGCTCATATACTACGGAATGCCGGGTATTATATACATATATATGGGTAGACATTACGGAGTCAATATGAATGTTTGTGCAACTTCGGAATGTACATAAATATATGGCTATTTTTGCTTCGGAGATGGTCGATAGCGGAATGAGACTGATATAGATGATATAAATGTAATGGAGCATTGATTATAGTCAATTCTTGATGCTGTTGTATGTCTGTCACGGATTACATTGCGGCTTGGACTTTGGAGAATCCAAATCCAATCCAATTCGACTTTAACTGCAGTTAGTTTAGTGTATGCCTAAATAGGCATAGTGCGGAATCTTGCGGCTTTTGCGGCTTAATCCGCGCCAATCCACGCGGATTTTGGCGCGGATGCGGATCCAAGCCTGAGCATCCAAAATCCACGCGGCGTGGATGGAGGGCACCCTCCATCCGCGCCAAACCGCGCCGAATGCAACTCTATGGGAAACCATCGGTCCAATCAACTACTCTGGCACACTAAAATGACGGTCTGGTCACGTGTATACCTCTCACGTGCTGGAAGCAACGGATATAAGTCTCGTCAACGCTGATGGCACATCATTCCTCTTCTTCTTTCCTCGTGTTGATTATTCTCGTCAATAGCTACCTAGGTAGAACACAAGAGTTGATGTTCCATTATCCCAGCTGAGCTCCGTGACAAATGGATGAGTCTGATTATCTGATAGGCACAAGCAGTTGGATGCCTTTCTAATTTCTATCAACGATGTTTCCCCAATACAACCAACACTAAATTTTCCAGTGCCTACTTGTAGTATATATAATGAGACATTGAATTCTGCTACAGTACATCAGAGTCTATTTGGCTTGGGGTAGGGATGAGTTGTATCCCGATATGCAGGCGGCAGTACACCCTCTACTGCTGCCTTGATTTGAAGAGCCAGCGTGCGTGAGTGCCACCGGTGGTGTTGGGTATGGCCACCCATAATCCAGAAGTTATCAAGTCGTAATTGGCGCTTCCACAGGCCGCGAATTTCACCCTCCATGTCGATTCCCCAAGTTGCATCCAGGCGAGCGGCAATTGCGGCGGGACCGATAACATCACCCTCACTTCCATTTATGTCCTCGCCCAAAGAACGATCGCCCAGGGTCTGGGCGGCAGAATCACGGATATCCTTATCTGCGTATCCTGTACACCATACAATGGCATCTGCGTCGATGGAGCTGCCATCTGATAGCCGCAGCCCTGATGGTGTGTATGCAATGGGCTCAACATCAGACTTGATACCAGCTTCACCCTCTGTCAGCAACTTGGTACCGCCAACATCCACATAGTGTCCGCCTGAGCGCTCAATTAGATTATGCATCAACGCTGCGTCTGGGTGAAGACTGTCATGAACAGGAAACCCAACTGATGCAAGAGATGCATAGCGGTCTGGCTCTTGCGCAGCGAACATTGCCATCATGCTGCAGGTAAGGTGGCTGTCGACACATGTTGGTAGTGTAAGGTAGAGTCGATCTGCAGCGGCAACATCCATGTCATACACCCCAAGGCCCCTTGTGTCAGTCACATATTCTATTGGGACAACGTGCGTTGGAGACCGAACAACCATGGTGCTATGGAGGCCCGCAGCATGACAGTCTTCTAACACATCAAACGCGGTATTGGCGGATCCAATTACCAAGACAGACTGGGAATAGTTAGTTCTTTGCATCGATCAGGTGTCTGTTCCATCAAGAGTGTTACTTGCCTTGGCTCCCTGGTCAGCGAGCTGCTTGGCATTCTGGTACTGTGCCGAGTGCACACTGCACCCTTCATACAGGTGACTATCTGCAATCGATGGGATATTAGGCTTCCGGGATCCAATACCAGTCGCAAGGACGAGGTGTTTAGATACTGCAGTCCGTTGTCCAGTAAAGCTTTGGAATTTGACCATCCATCTTCTGGTTGACGGATTGTACTGCGTCGACTGAATCTGGGCTGATGTGATCATATTGAGGTTGAAGGTCTCCACATATCGTCGTACGTGTGAAGCCAACTCATCTCTTTCTAGAAGGTGGCTGCGTCGAAACTCCGCAGCGTAAGGCATGTAGGGCAAATCGGCGTATGACGTCGGGACATGAAACCGCATGCAGTCATATCGGAGAGCCCAGTTGTCGCCAGGTCGTGCATTCTGCTCAGCCATAACACTCTCTACACCCAGGGCCTTAAGCCGTGCAGCGAGGGCAATCGCCCTATACACAGCCACCTACTATGTTAGCCAGCCGCTTGGCAATAAAGTTTATGTCTGTCATTACTTACGCGTTTCCACCTCCAATGATGAAGACATCTGTTTCAAAGATATCACAGCCGTTAAGCTGTTTTCCAGGAACACGAAGTAACTTCTCATCCTCCTCATGTAAGTCCAAGCTTTCGAGAATGGTACTCAGAATCCAAATCCTCCACTCAATGGTCTCCTCACTGACGTTAATTCGACTTTTGACGGGCAAGAGGACCATTTTCCCGGTGCAAGTAGCAGCTGGAGAGGCGGTCCGAAACACAATCCCACAGTCGATGAATTGCTGTGTGTACAAAAGGCCGTCAGCCACGTCACAACATCTACTGTTTCAGGCACCTGCTTACAAGAGTCTGAGTGGCAGTTATAAACTGCGCGCCACCATCGATTGCAAGGCCTTTGGTAACTCCTCTCATTGACTTTGTTTCCAGGAGGCTCGAGGCAATCACATCAGGGGTGGTGAATGTGCGCAGATGGTAAGTAAGAGCCAGTTGATCCTTCCAGTATGCCTGACTGGCAAAAAAGCAACCTTCAACCAGCTTGGAATCATTAGCAATGAGTGCAGCATTCAAGCGGTTGAGCACGGCTCGCGCCTGGTTGGTCGGTTCATCGCCGACCATAGACGCCGGGTCGAGCATTTCAGAAGGAATTGAGGGGAGCGGATGCTCCTTCATCATCCGGCGCAAGTCTCCTTTTCGTGGATACTCATTGTGAGACGAGACCTCGTGGCCGTGTGGATATTCTATATAGTTCTTCCCGTCAATTTCAACAATCTCAGGCCCATCGCATGGAACTGCATGGCAAGCTTACTGATAGTCATGGCTGCAATGTTGCGGCAAAATAGGGATTATTGCCACCTTCTATCGATGATATATCGTCAAGTCTGAGTTACAAAGTCGAAACTCTGGCTATATAGCCGGAATT
This sequence comes from Aspergillus proliferans, assembly GCA_039880865.1. NCBI lineage: Eukaryota > Fungi > Ascomycota > Eurotiomycetes > Eurotiales > Aspergillaceae > Aspergillus > Aspergillus proliferans. Next base: position 15,512 of record JBDODB010000379.1, on the reverse strand, counting down.
AGCATCGAGGGGTCATGTCATACGCTGAGTCACCAATTCGCAACGTGGCTATTAACTATGGTCTACAACCGTTGAATCATTCTACACTCGATAGAGCATTCATTTCAATTGTGCAACTGGTTGAGGGGCCTATAATCGACACCTGCACTTTAAAATGATAATGGCTAACATCCTTGCATGTCAGCAAATTAAAATACATTGCATTCAGTCCTAAATTTTCCCGCAAAAGTGCCGCCCGTGATTAGGGGTCATACGAAACACATGGTCGGTCCAAATCCGTGTTGACATGTTCGGACTTGAACCGAGTGCAGCAATTTAGGAGGGGGGAGATAACGCAGTTGTCGTCAGCTTATAATGTTGCTGAGCCTGGCCGCGGGGATTCCAAAGCGGTGGTTTAACCACTCGAGCTCTTTTGCAATACAATCAGTCAAAATCGGTAGTTGTCAATCCGAACAGTCTTTGTCGGTCACAATTTCGTCAGCTTCCTAGAATGTCTCAACTGTCCGGTTACCGTGCTTTGTGCTTCGACGTCTACGGCACCCTGGTAGACTGGGAAGGTGGCATCCTTGCGGCTCTCTTACCGACGATTGAAGCATGCAATGCGAGGTTTTGCCGTGAGGATGTGCTCAATGCGTACTATGAGCTGGAAAGAGAGCAGCAGAAGAAGACCCCAGACTTGCCATACTCCAAATTGTTGGCGACTGTGTATCCTACACTGACTTTACGCCTGGGTCTGGCCGCACCCTCACCCGACGAGCACATCAGATTCAGTGAATCAATCACCCATTGGCCTGCTTTCCCAGACACGGTGGAAGCGCTCAATTATTTGCGCAAATATTACAAGCTGGTTGTTCTGTCCAATGTGGATCGGGCTTCCTTCGCGAAAACCATCGCCGGCAGCCTTCAAGGATTCCAGTTTGATCTCGTCATCACAGCAGAGGACGTCGGCTCCTATAAGCCTAATTTGCGCAACTTTAAATATATGCTCGACTCTGTAAAGTCGGTGTTTGATATCGATGCCGGCCAGGTTCTTCAGACGGCCCAGAGTCAGTTTCACGATCACCACCCAGCGCACGAAGTCGGTCTGAAATCCGTCTGGATTGAACGCCCTGGTGCAATTATTGGCTCCCTGTCCGACAATATCTTTGAATGGAGGTTCGATACCTTGGGAGATATGGCAGACGAGTTACGAGGGCATTGCGGAGGGGTTCCAGAAAAGGGAATCGGGAGCTTAGGGCAAGGTTCCAGGGTAGCGGCCGACTCGTGACCCACTGATTTTGTAGATAGCGTTTCTGTTCTCCTGTTGGCCAGTACATCAATGCCCATGAACGTTTTTGTTTGTTTGACTCGTGGCTCTCCGTATTTTGGCCCAATCTTCATGAGCACTGCCTGGAGCGGGGTGTAGTGCTATCCTGAACGCAGCCCATATACATTTGTTTGATACGAATCTCTACGTATTCGTCTCACCATATCGTCATCAAGTGAAATCTTGGCTGACTCGCTTAGCTCATTCGGCACCATGGACGACTCCCATGGCCCGAGATTGCGTTTTGCGGATGTAATAGGAATCTTAGTTATGTTCAGGAGTTCAGGCTAATGCCATTACGATTAGGTCGCTGTCACATACACCGCTGACCAATTCCACGGCATCTACCGAGGCAAAAAGTATCACGAATCGGACTGGGCGGAGGTCGTGAATCGGGCTCGGCAATACGGATGCGAGAAAATGATGTTGACAACTATGAACCTTGCCGGAGCCTATCAAAACCTCGAGATCGTCCAGCAGTGCGCGAATATCTGTACAATGACCTTGGGCATACATCCATACCATGCAGGGGAGATTTACGAAGAGGATGACTACTTGGACCGACTTCGAGAATTCGGTCAACGGGCCTTGGGAGAACATCCCTCGTGCTTGGCCGCGTTTGGCGAAATTGGCCTTGATCACGAGTACTTGGATCGAGCAGACAAACAGACACAACAGCGTGCTTTTCAGGATCAGCTATATCTGGCCGTACAAATGCAATTGCCCCTGTTTCTCCATGTTCGTAGTTTTTGCTCCGACTTCATCGAGATTATCAAGCCATACTTGCCCAAGTTGTCACGTGGAGGCCTTGTGCACTCCTCTGCCAGTTCAAAAGACGAGATACTACAGCTCGTGGAACTAGGACTTGGGATCAGTGTGAACGGGGTATGTTTCCGGACCAAGGAACAATTGGAGATGATTCGCCATGTTCCCTTAAATTGGATATAATTGGAAACAGACACACCGTGGTGTGGTATTGTGCTGTCGAAGGAAATTGCAACATATCTGGACAACGCCCGGCCACTTCCTGCATCACGGAAACATGGTAAATTTGTCTCTGGACAGATGGTCAAGGGCCGCAATGAGAGCTGTACCATGGAGCGAGTAGCTATGGTTGTGGCTGGATTGAAGGGGATCTTGGTAGGAGAGGTGGCGGACGCTGCCTGGAACCACAGCGTGCGCATGTTTGGTTTATCCGATTTATCGAGAACCAACTAGGGAACATTTAAAACGACCATATGCAGCTGGTGCAAGAGCAGCTGACAGCCAAGGGACTACAAGGGATAAATCTTGGAGCTTAAGAATGGGACAAGTCTTGGTTTCTGCAATTACAAAGTAATGACAACCTTCTTGGCTGACACGCCCTTTTTCTGGATATCAAACGCGTGTTGAATATCTTCGATTCCATGGCCCACGACGTCCGGATCCGGCTTCGCCTGAAAGGTCCCGTTTGTAAGAGCTTGCGGTAAGAAAGTGCCCAGATATATTCGCCAATGTACTCATGCGGTTCCAGCTCAATCGAGGATGCCATAACTGCAGCACAAGAATGTCAGTGTTTCGGGATGATTGTGAAGACGTTAATCGGCCCAACCTTACTGAATTTAGGATTAAATCGTTCTGTAGACTGGCCGCCATACGGTAACACGCTGGCAACAGGCACAGCTACGCCCAAGCGATTCAGGATTGACAATATGGTAGTGAAGCTGCTCTCTTCTGCAATTGCATCATAGACCCCAAGGAAGCTATCGCCTGCTGGCAGCACAGATGCAATGTCCTCAGCGACGGTCACAGATTGGTAGTCAAGCATGACATGAGCACCGAGTGATTTGACAAAATCATGGTTGGGAGGGGACGCAGTCGTGACGACGGTAAGGCCGGAGGCAACGGCTAGTTGAATTGTCGTTGCACCGACGGAAGACGCACCATCCCATATCAGAATCGATTGCCCGGTTTGCGTGGCATCCGTCGCGGAGGGCAAAGGCAGGCCCAAGTAGTCCGGGTGATATAGACCGGAACAAGTTGTAGAGACGGCAAGTAGCAGGACCACCGCCTACGCGAAGCTGAGAGAATCCGGGATCTCAGTCACGAGCACTTCAGACACCGTGGGATATAACTGAAATGCAGAGCTAGCCGGGTCCTTCGTTACGGGGAAACTGCAGTGTCTGTTGCCAAGTCAGTGCTCCATCAATCTGTTGTCCAGGACGGAAACGAACGCCAATACTCTCTGTCCTTTGGTGAATCGAGTCACCCCGGGGCCAACTTCCTCGATTATTCCGGCAGCGTCCTGTTCAAGAAGAAAGGGATATTTTTCCAAGAACACGCCATAGGACCTAGTGAATTAGCATAGATATACATTTGGACATGGCGCAAAGAACTCTTACTGAATCTTCCAGTCGAAGGGGTTCTGAAGATGAAGCCGTCAGTTACAAGGATAAAGAAGCCATGGCATGGCATAAACTTACAGTGGCAACAGCTGCATTTTGCAATACGACTTGTCCCGGTCCAGCTTTGGGGGTCGGAGCATCCTGGACGGTAAGCGGATATGCGTTAGGGGCAAGAATCCAAGCAGCTCGGTTCTCAACCATGGTCGGGGAATTCTAATGATCAGCGATTAATTACATTGCCGGTCAAATGTGGTATATGTATATATACATATTCAACTACCATATAACTAACAGAGCAAGATGCTTTGATGTGTTATGGCCAAGCTGGGGGCCAAAATCCGTTAGTTATCTCCGGACGATTATCAATCCACGGTCTGACTAAGGGTTACACCAGCATATAATTCTGTGATCCCTGGCGGCTCTAATCCTTCGTAAGCCTGCTTCCTTCTCTAAGAGGTCAGGAGTTGCTCTCTGCGGCTCATCAGCGTCTAATCACATTTCCTTTTGATCCTACAACCCCGCTTCGGAAGTTACGCCATGACTCCCATCAAAGATACCAACATCCTTGTTATCGGGGGTACTTCCGGCATTGGCTATGGCGTCGCCAAAAGATGCCTGGTTGAGGGGGCCAACGTCCACATTGCGTCGTCGAACGTTTCCCGGGTCAGCGAGAGCATCGACTCTCTCAAGCAACTATTCCCCGATGCGCATGTTACCGGTCATGTCTGCGACCTAGGTGGTCAAGATGTCGAGAAGCGCCTTGAAAAGCTTCTTACTACCGTCCGCCCACTGGACCATCTTGTATTCACGGCAGGCGACAATCTTTCCATAAAGTCGCTGAAGGACATTGACCTGGACACCATCCACCGCGCAGGTCATGTCCGATTCTTTGTTCCGCTCCTGCTAGGCAAACTGGCTCCGCGATTCCTCAGGCCAGGATTCCGATCCTCTTTCACCTTGACCACCGGGTCTTTGTCGGAAAAGCCACTGCCGAATTGGTCGTTGGTGGCTGGATACGCAACGGGGCTCCATGGCATGACACGCAGCATGGCTCTGGATTTGAAGCCATTGCGTGTTAACCTCGTCAGCCCTGGTGCGGTTGAAACTCCCCTCTGGGGACCGAATGGCGTTCCGACCGGTACCGAGAAGTTTACCACATTGGGCAAGGTCGGCACCATAGATGAGGTGGCAGAGGCATACGTTTATTTCATGAAGGACACCAATGCTACCGGCAGCATTATCAGCACTAATGGCGGAGCTCTCTTGTTGTGAAGTTGGTCAGACAAAGAGTGGGAAAATGTATGAATGGCTTGTTGAGCACTACCGCTTGACTTTGCGGGTCTAGCAGCTTGGATAGATACAATTATCATACCTGTAACTATGTTCTGCGTAATACTATGGAAATAAACAGTGACCATCGTGCCTTCATCGATTTCTTCAGGAAAGCCAACCCCGAAACTAACGATGCCTTTGGACCTTAGCAACAGACCAAGATGAATCTCTTCGAAGATGATATGCCGGGCCCATCGCTCAGTACACCAGTTGTGAAGCCACTAATATGCAGTAGAGTTGGGGATTCGAGTCCGCACATTGAAATCAAGGCTGAAAGTTTGGTGGTCTGCATTCGCGATGCAACGCACTGGGTGACGAATACGAATACCATATGACTCGGCATCGTACACTGTATCCACCTAAATCCGATGAGAAGTCGAGGTAAGAGTTCCCTTCAGCCAAGATACAGGCAATAGCGCCTCAACTTTGGCATGAGGGTCTTCTCGCTGCATCAATGATGGAACAGCAGGCATTGCGCAGATGTTGGTCTTCGGTTCGTCCATGATTTTGTTTCAGCTAGGATTATGTCCATGCCGTCTAGCATCTCGTTCGACGATTGTTATACTCGTCGTATGATCTGTCTCCAAGAAGACAGACTACATACATACACATATGAATTGGAGTCAGTGGGCCGAGATTCAATGGTCCGGATCTAGCCGAATGTACACAGACCAAGTACGGCATGCATAAAGTACATTTGATTGTGTATACTCCATGCCACCAGCTGACGTGAGAGTTGCCGTTGTATGTTTGTATCTTGTCCTTATCGGTACCGGATTGCGAATCCACTATATGTGCTACTCCGTACGCAATATATATATATATTTGAAACCTGCCACAAACACAGGGACAACGTCGCTTCAACCACGAAAGTCGAAGATAAAAATAGGGGATAAGCGAGCAATCTTCGCAACGGAGATCTTACTATATATCGTCATCACTCGTTTTGCTTTCGTGATTGTCGGATTAGATTTAATTGGGCAGGTCATCCTCCGATAGCCGCAGCCCGACCCGGGTATAAGGAACAAAAACGCCGCTCATTTACACGGAAAGTACCTTGAAGAACGCTCTCCTCTGCAAGTCTTTACTGAAATGACTTCCCTCGCAAATGCAATCTCGGACGGTTTCAGGGGCCGTCGATCCATCTATTCTCTAACGAATGAATCCACAATTTCCGACGAGCGTCTCGAAGAGCTAATCGCGGAGGTGGTCAAGCACACCCCTAGTTCGTTCAACAGCCAAACAACTCGTATCGTTGTGTTGCTTAAGGAGGAGAACCAGAAACTGTGGGAGATTGCTCGTGAAGTCGCCAGCTCCAGCATTCCACCGGAACTGTATGAGAAGCTTTTTAAGAATCGCATTGGAATGTCCGGTGCCGCCTATGGCTCGGTCAGTATCTTGGTCTATTGGTCTGTAAAGTATTTATGAACCGGTTGCTAAGACTTCGATAGGTACTGTTCTACGAGGATCCAGCACCGACCAAGGCGCTATCGGAAAAATTTTCGATATTGAAAGGCCAGTTCCCGGAATGTACGCAGTGTCCATGACATTCATCAATAGAAAACAGAAACTTACATTTACCAGGGGCAAGTCATTCTACAGGAATGCACCAATTTGCTAGTGAGTGATCGGCGGACTCTATCTCTGAAATACATCGTGCTGATACTCTGAATAGCTTGGACACTCCTCGAGGCGGAAGGCCTTGGATGCAATCTACAGCATTATAATGAGATACTGCAAGAGCGCGCTTCTCAGCAGTGGAGCATACCACCGGAATGGCGCTTGACGGCCCAACTGGTCTTCGGAAAGCCGGCCGGTCCTCCACGGGACAAGACGTTTGAGCCGCTCGATCAAAGACTGTTCGTTTATGGAAAGTCGACGTAAGAGACCTCTCAGGTATTGGTATTGCCAACCCCCTGTGATCCCTACGGAGTGTTACGATTAGAATCCAGATAGAATTCCAATAGCATTTGCGAGAGATTAAAATCGGTCAGATGCCTCAGGCGTATTTCTATTAATATATGCTAGTCTTATATACATTACAGCTGGTATTCGTTGATCAACTTCTCAGCGCAGGTTGCACCCGTCACATACGCGACGGCCTGGACGTGGCAGTTGGCCAGCACGGGGACAACACTCATGTCAGCCACCCGCAGGTTCTCGATACCCATGAGCCGGAAGTTCGAGTCAACAGCGGCATCAGCGTCACCCTGCTTGCCCATCTTGAGCGTACCGGTCATGTGCCAGCTGGTCGAGATGTTCTGTCGCCAGTATTCGAGCAAATCTTCGTCAGAGTCGGACTTCGGACCGGCCAGCTCTTGCACGTTGTCCTTGACATAATCCTCGTGACGGGCAATCCGGAAGGCATCGCGCAGAGCTTCGATGGCGGCGCGACGATCGAAGGGGTGGGCGAGGAACTTGGGATCGAAGTGCAACGGCACGTCGGGATCGGCAGACTGCAGGGTCACCTCACCGCGAGTCTGGGCATTGAAGAAAAAGACAAGCAGGCAGGAATAGTCCAGTGCGCTCTGGGGGAAATCCGGAATGAACCAATGGATGGGGAAATGCGTGAGGATCTCATAGTGAGGGACGGTCTCCTGCAGCAAGAACTTCTGCTCACTCTCGGGCAGCTCCTGGAACTCCTTGGAGGAAGTGAGCTTATCGAGCTTGAACCAGCCGATGCCCAGTTCGCATGCAAACTTGGACCAGGGACCGGTGCCGTGGTTGTTCCACTGCTCCAGGGCCTCGTCCATAGCCTTCTTGTCGCCGTAGAAAGCCCGACGGTCAGTCGACTGCTCCTTGCGAACATTGACTAGAGGCACGAAGCAGTGATCCCGGAGACCCTTGCCCATGGCCGGCACGGGGTGGACGACGGGAATGTCGAATTTCTGCAGCTGGTCCTCGGGACCAATACCGGAGTGCATCAGGATCTTGGGGTCATTGAGTGAACCAGCCGACAAGATGACCTCCTTCGACGCCAGGTCTGTCCTCAGTTAGCAAGCACCTTTCTAGTCTGGGGGAATACGACTTACATTTCTGGCCGTTGGCCTCGACACCGACGACCTTTTTTCCTTCCAGCACAACGCGCTGGACCGGCGCATCGGTCACTACCGTCAAGTTGCCCGAACACAGGACCAGCTGGTCAGAGGCGGTCGACCGCACGCCCTTGTAGGACGAATTGATCAGAACACTCATGCCGATTGGGTTACCCGAGTTGTGGTCCGGATTGAGAGGAAAGCCGGCCTGCTGGAAAACGTCCAGCAATGGAGGCAAGTCACGCTCCCACTCCGATGCGAATCCCACGTGCAGCGGACCAGCCGTGCCGTGATCATCTGCCTTTGGCGAAGCGTATTTAGAGTCGATACCCTGAGGCAGGTCACCGTGAAAGGTCTCAAGAGCTTTCAAGCGGCGCTGAATGGGTTTCCAGGCATAGGCGTCGTCGCCAACGATGCGAGCCCATTCTTCATAATCGTCACGCGCACCAACACTGTAGACACCAAAGTTGATGGCGCTGGAGCCGCCCAAACCCAAGCCACGAGAATAATCGATCTCTCTGCCATTGCAGTCGGACTGGGGGCTGGTCTTGTATCCCCAGTTCATGTCCTTGTTCTGGAAAGTCAACCATCGCTGGCCGTCGACACGCAGATTGCGGTCCTCATTACGACCACCGGCTTCAAGGAGGAGGACTTTGGGTTTCTGGGAAGCCTTGGCGAGGTTGGCTGCGAGGGTACTACCGGCCGGGCCACCTAAACACAATGTCGCATCAGTACTCCGTACCGGACTTGACTTGATATACAAATGCGAATGGGTCAATCTTACTGCCAACGACGATAAAATCATAGGACTCCATGTTGGTTTCTTCAAAGTGGGACTATAGAACACACCACGAAAGGAGAAGATGCTACTGCGACATTATTATCCCCGCAGCCGAAGATGGCCTTTATACACCCCGCCACGGATAGGGGGGCCTGTTTAGCTTCATTTTGTAGACCGGCATCTAGAGGAGCACGATGTTACCGAACAAGAAGACACCGTGTTGGACCGCTTCTTCTTCTGGTTTCCCATTTACTCCGTAGTCTGTCATGTGTGGGATCGTCATGTGGAGCTATCAGGGAAGACATCCGGTTCCCCGTTAGGCGTTGTCGCGTTCACTAAATGGAAAAGGGGCTCCACTATGTCAGTTGGCGGTGGGATCGTCTGACGTTATTGGGCATCCGGAGCACTATTCTATGCATATGGTTAATGGTGAGTGTACATCACTAGTAGTTGTATGCCGGTACTGGGGAAGAGATGCTCACATTTCGACTAGGATTATGATCTCCGGAATCTGGAGCTGAATAAAATTCGACCTGGACCATATTTTCTCCCGAATACGAATACTTGTACGGAGTACATCTGTGCCGGAACTTGCGAGTCAGAACGGTCTAAAACTGTGGGGTTGGCATCCACTTTGTCATGTTGTCTCAAGGACATTGTCAACCATTGTGGGCCTTATAACTGGCTGAGATCTGCCGCACAGCTTAGACTAAGGCCGTAGCTGTAGCGTATTGCCGAGTCCTGTGTCAGGAAAGAAATGTGCCAAGCGATACGGACTATCCTCGGCCCCCTATTCGCATAGCAATGGTCCTTGCGTGACCGTTGATTCCCCTAGAAAGAAGTGCAGAATCAATCCCAGCAAGGCGTATTCAACATCCCCTGGCTTATATTGGTTTTTTTTTCTCCACCTGTTGTGGTGCTTGCCGTGACCATACTCCCAAGTACATCGGGCTCTCCATTGCTCCACATGGCGTCCTCTTATGCCGCGTCGGACGGTGACCAATCAATCTCTGGCAGTTTGTTGATCAATTGCAGAATAGAGTTCTCAGAATGCGAATCCAGATGTACGTTTCCTATTTTGGCTGTTTCGTACGTATGAAGGAGGCTCTGCAATTTTAGTATGGACTCCGGAGGTGTGTCTCGACTCGAACCTCCGAGTTATTATGTATGCTCCGTACTATCCCAGTCGGCAGGAACATTTTGGTTTAGTAAATCGTGCCGATCGTCGTCAGAGCCTGCAATAAGAAATAAGAAAAGATATGGAAAAAGCAAGCAGGACTTCAAAAAAAAAAAATAAAAATTAAATAAAAATTAAATAGAAAAGGGAAGAGAAAAAAAGGATGGCTCCATACTGCCGGTCACTATATCTATTCTGGAATACCGCCAGACGCCCAGACACTTACTGCATGGATGGAGCCCAAGGGACTTGACTTTTTCCATCCTCGCTCCTTCAACATTCGTCCAGGCTCTTTCCTGCCTAACAACTTGCGGTCACTGTCTGAACCATTGTCACCATGTCGCCCGGTGACGCTTCCCTTGAGGGTTTCATCCTCATGTCGCTCGGGTTGGTTTTTATTATCATCCGGATAGTGGTGCGCTGGACCTCCGTTGGGCCGGCTAATTTCCAACTCGATGATTATTTAATGCCGCTGGCGGGGGTAAGCATTTCGACAAATGTGCACGACTGATCTCACTAACGGACTCAGATTATCTTCGTTCTCGAAACCGTGGCCGCACATTTGGTCCTCGCCAAGTTCAATGGCCTCACAAACAGCTACATGACGCCCGAGCAACGGGCTGCCGTCGTCCCGTACTCGGAGGAATACAATAGCCGTGTCTGGGGGTCCAAGATTCAAGTGATGGGATGGTCGTTTTATGCGATGATTCTGTGGCTGGTCAAGTTCAGTGTCGCCATCTTCTACTCACGCCTGACGTATGTCCATGCCGCTCGACTCGGAATGAGAGGAATGCTAAATCGAAATCAGGACTGGGCTGCAGCATCTGCCCACGCGAGTCCGTATCGCCTATGTTCTTTTAGGCGTGACCTACCTGGCTGCGGGCCTGTCCATTGTCTTGGGTTGCCAGCCCATCCATAAATACTGGCAGATTAATCCGGACCCTGGAAGTGAGTTGTCAACTCATGAAGAACAGGGAACCAGTGCTGACGACCGACCGCAGATATATGCCAGCCGACAAAGTCACTGCTGTATGTGTTGGTGGTGGTGATTCTGAACGTGATCACAGACCTATACTTACTCTCCATTCCATTGCCGGTATGTCGATATCCCACCGTTTCCAAGAACATCATTGCTGACGGTCCAGCTCTTGTGGACGGTCAATATTGGCATACGTCGCAAGATCACGCTGATGGGCCTCTTCAGTGGTGCGGCTTTTGTGATTATGGCTTCCATCATCCGTGCTGTAGTTATCCTGACGGTAAGTCTCCTGTCTTCTCCAATGCGACGGATTATGCTAATCGATACTCTAGGCTGGACCTGACGGTGCTATCTCCGGCAGTCGATGGGCCTGCCGTGAAACCTTTGTGTCCATCATTGTATCGAACCTCCCCATCATTCAGCCGATTATCCGCCGAGCCTGCAACAAGATGGGACTGAGCGGCGTCTTCAGTAACTCCGGCCGACCAACGAACTCGAATACGTACCCGCTCTCGAGCCACGGCCTCCAGACGACGAACAAGGATAAGAAGAAGAACAACAGCCCTCCATACATCCCGGAAACCACGGCCTGGGGAAGCGACGAACATATTCTGGCCGTGGAAAGTGGCCACGGGCAATCTAAGGACATTACTGTCGTGTCGGAAACGGTTGTCCAGAGCGACCCTTGGAACGATCCGGGACCAGCCACAACACCACCGGACAACTGGGGCTCACCTCTGCGTCATCGTTGAGCACATCTCACTTTTTTCAAAATCTCTTCTGTAAGCTTGTATTATATATATATAATTTTCGAACATGTCGGGGACTTGGATGTATGTACATATAACGGGTATTGGGTATTGGGACATATGGAGATAAATGCATAATTCTCGAGGGCATTGTGGTGCATAAATCTACATGCATTTGTAATCCGGAGCATGAATTAACTAACTAACATGCACAAATCTCCCCCGGATAAGCTTTGATAAGGGAACCCCTACCGATTGGCTGGCGCGGAAAGAAGATAGTCCTTTATCACGTGCGGTGACGCACGAAGGAGCGGTGATTGTTGTTCTTTCTGTTCTCTACAGAGTACAGAGTACTACTATACTCTGTACACACTCACAATGGCCTTGGCAAAGTTGACGGTTGCTCTTGCATTCCTTGGAGAGGCGTCTGCTATTCAATGGCCTCTTTCCTTGCCAAAGATCCCCCAGATTCCAAATGCGGTGACCGAGCGGAAACTGGTTGACTCGGCCTCGCTTCAGGAACGGATCGATCCAGACAATCTGCTGGTCAGAGCCAAGGCGCTGTTTCAAGTTGCTGAATCTTCCGTGAATGAATATAACCATCCTACGCGGGTCATCGGAAGTGAGGGTAAGCATTGACTGCTCATCGTTGGTTGAGGATCAAGCTTATGGATCCGGTATAGGACACCGCGGAACACTTGACTATATCTACGAGACAATCCATGCCTTGGGTGACTATTACCACATCTCCAGACAGGACTTTCCGGCTGTTACTGGCAATGTCTATGAATCTCGCCTTGTCCTCGCCCACGATGTGCCCAAGTCCGCTCAACCCATGGGCTTGACGCCTCCGACCAAAGATCGTCAACCAGTGTACGGGTCTCTGGGCCTGGTCTCGAATTTCGGATGTGAGGAGTCAGATTTCCCCGACCTTACGAATAAGATTGCGTTCATCAGCCGTGGAACCTGCCCCTTTGGTACCAAGTCCGAGCTGGCGGGAAAGGCGGGTGCGGTCGCGGCGGTGGTCTACAATAATGAGGAGGGCCCGCTAAGTGGAACCCTGGGCACGCCAACTCCCAGCCATGTGGCCACCTTTGGAATTTCCGATGAGGATGCTGCCCCATACCTCAAGCAGTTAAAACACGGTGAGGATGTCGACGGCATTGCCTATATGGACGCGGTCGTCAACACAATTACAACGACGAACATCATTGCCCAAACCACTGAGGGCGATTCGGAGAACTGTGTAATGCTGGGTGCCCACAGTGACAGCGTCGAGGCCGGCCCTGGAATCAACGACGACGGATCAGGGACTCTGAGTCTGCTGGAGGTTGCGACCCAGCTGACCAACTACCACGTCAACAACTGTGTTCGCTTCGCCTGGTGGGCGGGTGAGGAAGAGGGTCTCCTCGGCTCGGACTACTACGTTTCTGTCCTTCCTGCCGATGAGAACCGGAAGATCCGTCTGTTCATGGACTACGATATGATGGCTGGTCCAAACTTTGCCTACCAAATCTACAATGCTACTAATGCTGCGAACCCGACTGGATCGGAGGAACTACGAGACCTGTATATCGATTTCTACGAATCGAATGGGCTGGATTATATGTTCATTCCGTTCGATGGACGCAGTGACTATGACGCGTTCATCAAGAACGGTATTCCTGGCGGTGGCATTGCAACGGGGGCGGAAGGGATCAAGTCCAAGGACGAAGAGGAGATGTTTGGTGGACAAGCTGGAGTTGCATACGACTCGTGCTATCACCAACTCTGTGATGATGTGAGCAATGTCAACCTGACCGCCTGGGAATGGAGTACAAAGCTCATTTCTCATTCTGTGGCTACCTATGCATTGTCTTTTGGCGGTTTCCCCGAACGGACGGAGGTTGAGGGCAAGACATTGCTGGGTGCGCCAACCAAATACCATGGACATTCGCTGCAGATGTGATTGTAAGACCGCAAGATGGCAGCGTGTTATTTTTAGCTACTCGATGAATATTATCACGAACTACAAGCTCATTGTTTAGAGCAAATCAGAAAGTAGCCGCTTCATTTCAGTAGGATTCATCTAGTTACTGATCATGAAACCCGGTCGAGGTCCAGCGTGTCATTAAAATGCCAAAAGACATACTATGTTATCAGCTCTACTTCCGTACAGAGAAAATAGCTTCAAATCTCTTGACCCAGCGAGTCTGGCTTCTCGTTCTGGTTCACATATGCACCACGAACCTTTCTCTGCCTGTTCATCAATTGACTGCGCTCCAGCCAGACGCATATTCCTGCCATCCCTTGAACCAATGATGCCGCGATTCGACGTCCATGGCTACGATAGAATCGCATCGCCAAGCTAGAATTTTCGCTCCGGGATGTAGAGGCCGATGGGAAGCCAAGTTGTGCAAGGACGGTAAGGAGGATAGCATCTAATCGAGCTCGCTGTGATGTCTCTCCTTGTAAGGACCATACATAGATCTTATAGAACGACAAGATCCAATCTAGTAGAATTAGAGGGCTTCGACAATTGGGCGTCTGTCACCACTCACGCAAACATCTAGAATCAGGAGAGTCCGGCGAAGACTGATCCCAGTCATGCGAACCATCTGGATCTGGCGATATTTGAAAGGCCCTCTCCACGTCATCCAAGCTGAGCTCATGTAGGAAGAGGCTCTTTGCGGGATCTCTGGCTCCGGTCTTCATATCGTCCAATATCATTGCTCGCGCCATATTGCTAACTGAGGTCTAACATCATACAGGCGACAATCATGTGTGATTTGCCTAGAATAAGCTCAAAACTGACAACTGCCAAGAACGGTCATCACTCGTCAACTATATATATTAGGCTATCGTTTTTGTTTCTCTCTATGTCCGTGTCATCATAAGACTTACATTGCTGCACTGCAGAGCATTCAAAATGACAGATACAACACGGATCATTTGTATCACTGAGACACTCCAGCAAATCCTGATGCACACAGATACCAGTACCCTTTTGACCTCTGCCCAGCGAGTCTGTCACTACTGGCATGATCTGATCCAGAAATCAAATGATCTTCAGGCTGCCCTTTTCTTCAAGCCGTGTAAAGAGAGACACTGCTTTGGCCAGAAGCGCAGACAAAACCCGTTGACAAAGACTAATATATGACCACAGTACTTTCGAAAGCGCCTGAATAGCCAAAGACGCTGTTCCACATACAGCAAATGCTAATTTCCCTTTATCGATCCTCAGAAAGAGAGGGCATATCTATGAAAGGAGGCCAGTTGGAGATATATGCTTACCCACCAACCTCCAATGTCGCACGTGGCTGTTATTGAAATATGGAGGCTTGACAAGGAGAGCCCTACATTTACGCAATTTGAGCTGAATCCAAAACGTGACTTTTTCTGACTAGGTCACCTGGATAATGCAGTCAATAATAATGGCTTTCTTGTAGCTGGCCAAGATCCTATGTTGTGCTGGTCAGAGCCTTACTTCTTCAAACGCTATGAGCGCGAGCTCGCAACCTCAACATACCTTAATGATTGTGATGTGGTTATATTTTGTGACCGATCTGGATTACTTGGGTTGCCTCCTAGCGCAGACAGAATCAGAGACTGGTTGGGGTCTTTCGTGAACGGAATCAAGCTAGTTCATGGATGTGGCCAAAAACCTATTTGGAATGATTAACCTGTTGAACAGTGACTTTCTTCTGTCGGATCTCTGAAGCATGGACGGTTTGCTCTTGCGTTTTTTTTTTTTTTTTTTTTTTTTTTTTTTTTTTTTTTTTTTTTTTTT
>JBDODB010000378.1:0-19830 GCA_039880865.1 Aspergillus proliferans | reverse complement strand
TTTTTTTTTCTGTTTTTTTTTTTTTTTTTTTTTTTTTTTTTTTTTTTTTTTTTTTTTTTTTTTTTTTTGTCTCTTCTCCTTTTTATTTCTAGTTCTTAACAATGTGTTATGTCCGGTTTGCTGCATGGTTGCTCCGATATCTGGTCGTACTGTCTATGAAACCTCGGGACAATCTGTCACTATTCTGAAACACCCTTGGCGCTAGCCCGATACTCTTTGTACATGATGCTCTCCTCTCAGGCAGAGGATACATAGCTTGAATACCACTGAATGGCAATCCAGTTGCTCTCCCGAACCAATTCCGTAAGCCTAATCGTAAACCACGACGATCCCCATCAGCGAAATGAGATCGGCCAGCTGAACTGGACCTTTCTAAGAGGGATTTGGTGACGATCAGCGTCACTTTGAAATGACAAAATAAAGGGGAATTGAGTAAACACAGAGAATAGCACAAAACAGTAAATGCGCTCAGTTCAAACGATATAAAAAAAGACCCTGAAATCTCTCGTCCGCGTCAGCTGCCGGATTGGGTAAGACGGGAGGTTCCCCACCAAATTGCCCCCCCGAATATAACAGTCGCTGGTTTCCTTCTTCTTTCCTACTCACTCCAATTCCTCATTCCATTTCTCTCTTCTCTCCCTAATCCACCCAATTCCTTTCCTCATACAATCATCATGTCTGCTGGCTCTGTTCTTGTCACCGGGTACGCATTATCTTCCCCTCTATGTTCCTGTTCCTGTCCCTGTCTCTGTTCCTCCTGACTAACAGACACCCCGCATTCGCATTACAGTGGTACCGGTTACATTGGCTCCTTCACCACCCTCGCCCTGGTCGAGGCTGGCTACAAGGTTGTTGTCGCAGACAACCTCTACAACTCCTCCGACGAGGCTCTCAAGCGCGTTGAATTGATCTCCGGCAAGAAGCCTGAGTTCGCTCAGCTCGATGTGACCGACGAGGCCGCTTTCGACAAAGTCTTCGAGGCGCACCCCGACATTGACAGCGTTATTCACTTTGCCGCTCTCAAGGTGCGTTGTTTTCGCTCATTGGATCGTTGCGACAAGGATATAGAGTACGGTATATTAACATTTGCGACAGGCCGTCGGCGAGTCGGGCGAGAAGCCCCTGGACTACTACCATGTCAACGTCTTCGGCACCCTCTGCCTCCTGCGCTCCATGGTCCGCCACAATGTCACCAACATCGTCTTCTCCAGCTCCGCCACCGTCTATGGTGACGCTACCCGTTTCCCTGACATGATCCCCATCCCCGAGAATTGCCCTCTGGGCCCTACCAACCCCTACGGAAACACCAAGTTCGCCGTTGAGACCGCCATCACCGACTTGATCAACGCTCAGCGCAACAACGCCCTCAAGGCTGGTAACCAGGCTGAGGCTCAGAAGTGGAACGGCGCTTTGCTGCGCTACTTCAACCCTGCTGGCTCTCACCCCAGTGGTATCATGGGTGAAGACCCCCAGGGTGTTCCTTACAACTTGCTGCCTTTGTTGGCTCAGGTTGCTACTGGCAAGCGCGAGAAGCTGCTTGTTTTTGGTGACGGTAAGTTGCCTGTTTCTGTCCCTACATCTAGATCCAATGGTTAACAAGCAATAGACTACGAGTCGCGCGACGGAACCGCCATCCGTGACTACATCCACATCCTCGACCTTGCCAACGGCCACCTCAAGGCCCTCAACTACCTCCGCGCCAACAACCCCGGTGTCCGTGCCTGGAACTTGGGTACCGGCAAGGGCAGCACCGTCTACGAAATGATCAATGCTTTCTCCGCCGCTGTCGGCCGCGACCTCGCCTACGAGGTTGCTCCCCGCCGTGCCGGTGACGTCCTGAACCTGACTGCCAACCCTACCCGTGCCCACAGCGAGCTTGGCTGGACTGCTGAGCGTACCCTCGAGCAGGCTTGCGAGGACCTCTGGCTCTGGACCCGGAATAACCCTCAGGGTTACCGCCAGGAGCCGCCGGCGGAGCTGCTCGCTGCCCTTAAGAAATAAGTAATATGCGAAGGCGACATATAGACCAGATGTTCAGATATATTTCTTTTTAATATTATGAAATGACGATATTTCCTTTGTGAAAGATGTTGTCTAGATGCATAGACTTGAAATAGAATCAAAATACTGTGGTTATGCAATATATCAACGAATGTTGGTCTATAATCTATTTCGCCTTACGACTCCGTCGCGACCCCGGCGTCGGATCCTTAGCAGCCCCCTTATCCTCAGCCTTGCGCTTCTCTTCCTCCTCCCTCTCCTTCTTCTCAATCGCCCTCAAAACAGCCCCCTCTTTCTCCCTCAGCTCAATCTGCTTCTCACTAAACTCCCACAACTCCTTCGCCCGCTGCTCATCCTTCACATCCTTCCGCGAGAAATCCACCTCCCGACACTCCTTGATCATCCATCCACCCTTGTCCTTTCCATACCTCGCCTCCATCGCCGCGTACAAAATACTCTGCGCGCCCTGCTGCGGCGACTTGAGGATCAAACACCACAGTGGCCAGGTGAGGAGGTAGAGGAGGAGGCCCCAGAGGGAGCCACCGGTTAGCCAGCGGCGGGTTCCTGGGGTGCGGCTGAAACCTGGGTCGACGGTGATGACGCGCGTGCAGGGGGGTTGGCCGTCGGGGCGTTCGTAGGCGTTCAGGTGGGCTTGGAAGGATTGGGCGAAGATCATGAGGGAGAGTTTGCTTAGGGCGAAGAGGCTGTTGTCCTTCTTCTTGGAGGCGGGGACGGTCTTGGACTTCTTGTTAGGCTTGGCAGGCTTATCCTCAATAACGGCCTTTCTGAGATCAAACTCGGCCCCGATATAACTCGGACACGTCGTGAAAATCACCCGCACATCGCGATGTGCCGGCTGCGCCCTCAACGCCGGAGAAAGAATACTTAGCAGATGGAAATTCGCCAGATAATTCACCTGCCACTCCTCATCCAGCGCATCGACAGTTATCTTCCGCTCGCCCTTCGAGGGGACAACCGTGTTCGCACACAGAATAAGCATATCCAGTCTCCGCGGCGGCGCGTTGTCGATCCATTTCGTCGCGAACGTGCGGATCGAGTACAGTGAGGACAGATCGACTTGTTCGGCGTAGATGAGCTGGTTGCCTGTTGATTTGCGGAGGTCTTCGATGTATTCGACGAGGAAGATGTCGGAGGGCGAGTGCTGGGTTAGGAGAATGACTTGGGCGCCGCGGAGGGCGAGGTCGTGGGCTACTGATGCGCCTATGCCGGATGTGCCGCCCTATATCTCTTATTAGCTGTGATTAATATTACCCCGGGTGGCTAGTTTGGGATAGATACCGTAATCATAACGACTTTGGAGTGCATCAATCGCTCAGAGCGGTTTCTGGCACCACCGAACCAGTACTTCAGCGCGGCGACGAGGAGAACCCATGGTACGATTCTGAGAACTGTGTAGGCATAGGGAATAGACGACAGGCCCTCTTCAACCCCCTTTCGGATTATGGGGATGGGCATTGTGCAATTGGTGTTGTGTTGTGGTTGTTGATGGAAAGTAGGAGAGGACAACAACGTCAACAGATAGGCGGACGGAGGTCGTCTGGATTCCGCATCGGGCTCCGCCACCACCTGTATGACATTTAATTGCCTACAACAACACCTCTACACCTCTACACTTTACTCAGGGTTACAACATACAACATTAAAAAATAGGAAAGGAAATGTCCGACGAAGAAGACTACTTCCTCCCCGTTGAAGACCAACGAGTCTTCGGCGCTGGAATCCGCCGCAAGCGCGTACCGTTCGTTCGTTCCTCGGAGCATGAGCTCAACACCACCAATGCCACCACTGCAGCACCGATGACAGGGAGACCAGGACCGAGTATAGCGGATAAATATCTGTCTATTGTTATGCCGAAAAGCAGTCAAAGCACGACCGCCAACAGCACGACGGAACAAAAACCGGCGATATGCGAAGTCTGCAACCTCCCTCTATACCCCAGTTCAACAACCACAACAACCACAACAACCACAACCACGACAACCACGACAATAGATGACAACCGTGACAAGCCCCACGAAAGCTCCCTCGCGCACCAACTCTGCCTCACCCACTCCCATCCCCCTTCCCACCTCGACCGCACCCGTCAGGGCCTCCGTTACCTCTCGTCCTACGGCTGGGATCCCGATAGTCGAGTTGGACTGGGCGCACCGGGGCGAGAGGGTATCCGGGAGCCGATCAAGGGGCGGTTAAAAGCTGATACGATGGGATTGGGTGCTGACGGTGATAGTGATGACGAGGAAAGCGGGAGGAAGATAGGGCTAAAGAGGAAGGAGAGGGAGAAGAAGGCTGAGAAGAGTAGGCCGGCGAGGGTGGAGAAGTTGAATGCGAAGGAGGTTCGGAGGGGGGATTTAGAGGCCAGGAGGAGGGGGGAGAAACTGAAGGAGATGTTTTATCAGAGGGAGGATGTGCAGAAGTATTTAGGGTGATGTGGTTTTTTATTGCGTTTTCTTTTGATGGTTTAGATAGTGATACCCCGGTTTTTTATAGATCAAGTTATTAAAGATTAAAGAAGTTGGTTTCTCTTGCCTGCAACTATGACCATAGAATATAGAACCAATGTACAAAATGAACAGCGCCGTCGGAATGCTTCAAGATATAGACAGGAAAACATGGTATCACAGTAGCGCAATAATATGACGACAGCAGAAAAACCAACCGAAAACGAACGGTCCTGGCCGTCCAAGAAGAGAAACGGGGTACATCAAGATTAGTGGTATATGCGATTGAAACCGAAAAGTTAGACAAAACTACCGGAAGAAGTGGAATTTCTTTTCCTTCTTCTCTTTCTTCTCCTTCTTTTCCTTGTGCTTGTCGTGTTTATCGTGCTTGTCATGTTTGTCCGTGCCCGGAGGAGGCGTTCCACCCTGCGCATCCTCCAGAGACAACTTCCCCATAGCCACTGCGTTGGACACCGGTGGGTTGAGCTTGGGCGCCGGCTTCTTCGCAATCGGTTGCTGTGGCTGTGGCTGCGGCGGAGGGGCCTCCTTCTCGAACAGATGAGCCGGTGCAGTAGGCTTGGGTCTCTCTGAGGGAATATCCAGGCGTCTTCGGTCGACGCTCAGGTCTCCCAGCTGACGCAGGAATAGACCGGGACTGAGCATGTGAGATGTTGCCAGGAAGACATCTCTGTTGAATGCCTGGGAAGCCTCGTAGCACGCCCGGGCTTCGCCATGGGTGGCACCGCCAGCCATCAAGACGATAATGCGCTGTTTGGGCTGATCGGCTGAGGAGCGAGTTCGGGCCCAAGTCGGTTTCGCGCTTCGCAGGGACGCCTGCGATGACGAAAAAGTCTCTGTGTGTTGAGACGCAATGCCCTCAGCGTCTGTTGGAGGGCGGGTGAACGGGAAAACAGTTGCGTCCAAGGTTCCACGGATTTGCTCTTCCAGCATCAGTTTCACGTTAAGCTCATACCGAGACAAGCTGGTTTCGTCAGCTTCGGCAGGAGCTGGGGGTTTCCGTTGGAACAATGGCTGTATCAGTGGCCTCTCATCCTTGAGCGGCTTTTCCGCCCGCGCTCCAAGCAAACCGATGTTGTAAAGAACTTCTCCATCATGTGGTGAAAGCTGCGCATGCGCCATCAGTTTTCTGATGTCCCCCCCAAGCAAGCCCCCTCTGTATATAATGTAAAGCAACAGAAGTCTCAGTCGGTCTGAACGCATGACTGCCTCGTCATCGAGCAACTGCACCAACTGTGCAGCTAGGTTCTTGGCCTTTTTGTAATTCTCATCAAGTCCTGTCGCAAAACACTGCTCAACGGAACTGACTTCGATGAGTTTATGGACCTGGAAGTGCTTCATACACTCCTGCGCCATGTTCAGGTGAAGCGTATATGCGTCTCTGCCCTGCTGGAATTCTGAAAGACCAGCTAGCATGTCCTTGATAGTATTGACGGTGGCCTTGTCGTCTCTGTAAAGGATTAGCGACTCATTCAGTCTTCCTACGACGGAACAATTTCACTTACTCTTCCGCAAATTGAGGATTGGCTCTCCTGAACTTGGCAAAGTCTTCGCCCAACCTCTCAAGCACATCCTTCATGTGGAGATGGCGATAGTCAACCCAGACTTTGTCATTGTCGCTGATTTCCATCTCCTTATGTTCTTGCTTAGCGGACCCCTCATTGATAATTGTCTTGTATGTGACCTTATCCCCGTCTTGAACCGGCAGCAGGTCGTGCACCATGGCCTGGTAGGTGAACTCGTGCAGAAGGGGCGAATACACATCCATAGAACGATCCACCACAAGAAGCACACCGCGCGGCCTCGACGACTGTGGTGGGTATCCCCGTTGAGATTGCGCGAATTGGTCCAGCTCATTTTGAATAAACCGCGCTAGATGGGAGCACAGAACGCTGGCTTCGTGTGTGGGTACTCGGGGCCGATAGTATCGGATCACAGGATACTCGCCTAGAGAGCCACAGAGAGATACGACCTTATATCAATGTCAGCAACCTGCGCCGATTCAAGGACGCCCACAGTTACCTAGAACTTCTCACCTTTTGCGCAAGTTCTTCTAAATGGTTCCGAATCAAATGGTTACAGCCGGGGTGGAACAAGACCGGAAAACTCCAAGGATCCCGAAACGTCACCACGTGCGATTCTTTGGGATAGAAATTGATATTCATAACCCGGAACTCCGCAATCTGTTCTTGTGCCATTTGAGATCGTTCCAGCCGAACTCGTTGTTGGGGATCGAGGACTGCGAAGCGACGTCAGAGCGGGCGCATTGGACCTCCTGCGGAAGTACTGACCTGAAGTCCACACCAATCTTGCTTTTCTGTATCTCTTCCTCTCAAAGTCGGCCATCAGACAATCGACAATATGCGTCATGGGCGATAGGATATAAAGCGCATCCATTTCTGGGTTTGTCTCTCGCCGGTGCTCGATCTGTTCCACATCTTGCGGAGTACCCCAATTAGCTGACCTGTCCTTGTCGCGAATGTTTTCTCCCAGATTCGTAGACTCACTGGTGACATTGAGGTTGAGAATGTCATCTTCAGTCGTCGCATTGTAGATCAACTTCCGACTGGTCTCATCCACGACCAAAACTTTCCACTGTACGTCGAAACGGGAGCTCCATCAGTTACCGTCATCGATGCGGAGGTAAGGGGAAGTATTGGGGGGGGGAGATCATGCAGTACCTCGTCGCCTCCTGCATAACGAATTGTATTCAGGATAACTATTAATCAGGAGTAGTCAGTAAGTCATTCGATAGGAGATATAGCAAGCAATGTGTAGCCACCTACTATCGCGCTGGATGTTGATGATTGACGTGCCCATCCTGGCGGCAACGCACTAGCTGTACAGGATCAAGAAAGAGAACTGAAAGAGGTACGAAGACAGGAGACCTCCGTCCAGACGGAGTAGCGAGAAAACAACAGAATTAGACGAGTAAAACGAAGATTGGACCCTTTCTGTTTGAAACGCTCTTCTTGAACCCTGAAACTGTCCCCCACTACTACGTACTATCGCGAGGGAAATCGGCAGGCGGTGGATCGGTAACGCGGTGTGGCGGCGGTTTTGCCAGCGATAAAAAAAATATGGCGATCCATCACCACCACCACTCATTCGTCCATACACTACACGCTGAGGAGAACGATTCCAGTATTTGAGACGGTCATCGCCTGATTGCCAACGACCGGTTTAGCGTCAGCTTTCATCGCTTGTTACCCCTGTACGGCTGTGTTCCGATCGCCAACTCCGATTCCCGCCTTCGAGCCGATATACAAGACTTTAACCGGGTGGAGGGATGCAGTCATGGGCCTGCAGAGGCAGCCATCGCCTGCTTCGCGCTGTCCAACCCCAGTGTTGTCCGGCAGCATGGCGAACGTTTGCGACAACACCGGCGCTGCAGAGATCAACTAGAGCGCAGAAGCAAAGCAAGAAGAGGCAGCGGTTGGAAAATGCTAAAAATGTATGTTCCAAAACCAGTCTGTGTCCTTCGAACAGTTATACTAATACATCTTGTTTCATGAACAGCCATCTGGAAGACTGGCCCTCGGTGGCGTCACACAATCCATGAGAAAAAGTGTCAGCTCTCAAGATTTTAGCGTCGTCGTTGCATCCATCCTACATGAAATTAAACAGGGACTGGGGCCAGACGATTCGATACTGGAAAAGTGGCCGAATTTTGAACGATATGTGTTAAATGCCTGTAAGGTGGACGAAAAATCTCTAAGCGGGAAGCCTACCCCCCTCAGGGAATTGAAACTGTCGCTACAGAGGACCTACCTTATTCGAGGCCTTTCGGGTTTGAGAGAGGATATAGAATATCGATTATTTGCGGAAGACCTTACTGCGAAGTATTCGCTGCCGAACTTGGAACATCAGAGAAAGGTGGCCGATTTACGATTTCCAGCAGAGTGGTACGGGCAAGCGCGCGCCATGCAACGGACAATCCATTTACACGTCGGACCAACAAATTCTGGAAAGACCTATCATGCGTTGAAGCGATTAGAGAGTTGCAAAAACGGGTTCTATGCGGGACCGCTGCGGCTCCTTGCGCAGGAGGTATATCAAAGGTTCAAGGCAAGTGGTGTGTCATGCAGTCTCATCACTGGTGATGACGTGCAAATTCCCGAGGGATCGGCTCCGACAATAGTGAGCAACACAGTCGAGATGGCCAATCTGGGCAAGACATACGAGGTTGGTGTTATCGACGAAATCCAGATGATCGCAGATCCTAGACGTGGATGGGCTTGGACGCGCGCCGTTCTTGGAGCGCGTGCAACTGAATTACATCTTTGTGGTGAGGCAAGAGCCGTACCTCTTATTCGCGAACTAGCTGCTCTTACGGGCGACAACCTCGAGATCCACCGTTATGAGCGACTTAACCCTCTTAAAGTCATGGACAAGAGCTTGGAAGGCAGTCTGAGAAACTTGCAGAAAGGCGATTGTGTGGTTGCTTTTTCTCGTCTGGGAATTCACGCATTGAAAGCAGATATTGAGAAACACACCGGGAGACGTGCGGCTATTGTCTACGGAGGTTTACCGGCAGAAATCCGGACACAGCAAGCCAGTCTTTTCAACGATTCGAACAATGATTATGATTACCTCGTTGCTAGCGATGCCATTGGGATGGGTCTTAACTTGTAAGTTTGCCCTCGTTTCGTTTTGCCGCAAATTAAACTCTGATTCTTATCATCAACAGGAGTATTAAACGTGTTGTTTTTGAAACTCTGATCAAGAGGCTCCCCGGCTGTCTCCAAAAACTCAGCGTGTCTGAAATTAAGCAAATTGCAGGGCGAGCCGGTCGTTATCGCTCTGCCGCACAGACCCAAGGCAAAGGGAAAAATGCCAAAAGCGAAGAAGAAAACGTTGGTTTCGTAACTTCATTGGAAGATATTGATCTTCCACAAATCAAGGAAGCACTGTCTGCTGAACCTCCTCCGATCACCGTCGCCGGCCTTTTCCCTCCAGATGCTGCCATTCAGAAATTTTCTGCCTATTTCCCGCGCAACACACCTTTCCAATACGTCCTCAAGCGCTTGATAGAGCTTACGCAGGTCAGCCCGCTATTTTTTATGTGTGATCCTCAGAGCCAGCTTGAGAACGCCGAGCTCATTGACACTGTGGAGGGCCTACGCGTTGAGGACCAGCTAGCTTTGATGGCAGCTCCCATGCACTTACGAGACCCAAGGGGTGTTCAGGCTTCCCGTGCATTTGCAACGTGCATAGCTGAGCATACCAATGGTCGTCTGTTGGACATTCCCGAGCTGAATTTGGAGGTCTTGGAAAATCCAGTGTCAGGTGACAAACAATATTTGCATGAACTGGAAATCTTGCATAAATCTGTCATTCTATACGCCTGGTTGAGTTTCCGAATTGGTGGGGTGTTCACTGACCGAACTCTTGCCTCCCACGTCAAGCAACTGGTCGAAGAACGGATGGTCAGAGCCTTGACCGAGTTCTCTGCAAACAAAAAACTCAGAAAGGACGCATCCCTTCGCCGGCAAATCGCTCTGCAGAAGCAGATTCAGGACCAAAAACGGGTAATGTCCGAGGCGAACATCGACTCTGCCGCAGCTAGTGAATTAGCTTCGTCCAGAGTAACTCATTCCAGTGTCCCTGACGAGGCTCCCGATCATGCCTCGGACAATGCTCCGGAAGATATCAGAGTTTCTGATGATGTTGCGAATGACCATGAAGGCTCAAAAAATGGTTCGTTTCAAGAAGAAGAGGACATTCCAGAAGATGATCTTACGGATGACTCCTTGCCCGACGATATTGCCGATAAGAAGCCTGAAAGATGGTGTTAAGCAAAAGAAGTGGCTTGAGGTTGACAAGCACTTTTTCGAGACGACCATTAATGATTCATTTCCACGTTCAGCGTGTGCCTTGTGTGTTCTTGCCTTGGACCAGACTCGTGCCCAAAGGCGCACGAAGGTCTGCGCTGCTGCTAGGGCTTTCCTAGCTAGCAGAGGGTAGGGCAATCTACAACAAAGCGTCGATGTACAATAACAATCTTGGAGAAGGCATAAAGGCGCTCGCTACTCCGATATGTACAATATATACGATTTACGATAGAATATAGAATTATCTATTCAGAAGCATTTAGGAGCTATAGTACTGAGCCATTCGTAGATCATCTGTTGATTCCCTACCAAAGGCTTATCTTATCGGTGGCAAGTTGCCGCCACAACGATTTTCCGCGATTGGGAGCTTTCCGGCCGACGAGACCGCGACAAACCACCAAGTCAACGTTGGGATTTGAGGAGTGTTTTGCGCACTCTCTCGCAAGTGAATTTCTGATTTCTTTTAACATTTGATTGTATTGTTTATTTTCTCTCGCTTGCCGTTCCTTCCTAATCACCGCAACACCCACCATGGATGACCTCCAGTCTCTGGAGCTTTTTTCGCTCGTGTCGCGAATCACAGGCGAACTCCAAAACCACCTGGGTGTCAACGACAAAACTCTCGCGGAATTCGTAATTGACCAACACCTATCATGCGGTTCGTTCACGGAGTTCAAGAAATCCCTCGAAGACATGGGGGCGGAATTCCCGCAGAGTTTGATGGAGAGTATCGACCGCTTGGTCCTGACAATGCATCCGAAGTATAAATCGAAGAAAACAGAAAGCGCGGGCGAATCGACTGGCGACGATGATATGGACATGCTTGGTGCGTTGGAAAAAAAAGCGCGTGTGTTCAAGGGTCTTGCTGTGCCGGATAAAGCGCCGAGTTGGGAAGAGGAGGAACAGAACGCCGTTGATGAGGGTGACGCCAAGGCCGATGCTATGGATGATACATTTGCGATGTTGGAAGGGTTAGCAGGGAAAGCACAAGGAGATAAGGGTCGGCCGACGAGAGATGAGCGCAAAAGACGAAGCAGAAGCCCGGATTACGATGACTACAACCGCGGACGGTCACGACATAACAAATATCGCTCACG
Source organism: Aspergillus proliferans (assembly GCA_039880865.1). Lineage (NCBI taxonomy): Eukaryota > Fungi > Ascomycota > Eurotiomycetes > Eurotiales > Aspergillaceae > Aspergillus > Aspergillus proliferans. The sequence continues at coordinate 8,421 of JBDODB010000378.1, read as the reverse complement.
ATCGAGGTCACGCAGCGTTCGTCGCAGCAGGAGGGATGACGATGTCGACGAGTTTGGACGTTCATTGGGCAAATACAGCAGCAGGGACGAGAAGTACCGGAATGGGCATGGCGAACGACGAAGAAAACGTGACCGCTACGACGATGATGACGGTTTCCGACGACCACCACCTGTTGAGTTGGATGACCAGCCAATTCTCTATAAAGTATACGAAGGCCGTGTGACGGGAGTGAAGGATTTCGGTGCTTTCGTCAACCTCCAGGGCGTGAAAGGAAAAGTGGATGGGCTTGTGCACGTTTCTGCCATGCAGGAGGGAGCACGAGTAAATCATCCGTCCGACTTGGTCTCGCGCGGTCAGCCACTTAAGGTCAAAGTTGTCAGCATACAGGGTTCGCGCATTGGATTGTCGATGAAGGAAGTCGACCAGGTGTCTGGTATGGATCTCGTACCACAGCGGAGACTTGCATCAGGGGCAAATATGGAACGTCTTGATGGTTCTTCTGCGGATGATGATAGATATGGAAACCTGAGCTCGGACGTACCGGTTATCGAGGACTCAGATGGCAGACCAATGAGAAACCGCAAACGCCTGACATCTCCAGAGAGATGGGAAATCAAGCAATTGATTGCTTCTGGCGCTGTCTCTGCTGCTGATTACCCCGATATCGACGAAGAATACCATGCCACCGTTACTGGCGAGGGAACTTTCGAAGAGGAAGAGGATGTTGACATTGAGGTCCGAGATGATGAGCCTCCTTTCCTGGCTGGCCAGACTAAGATGTCATTGGAGCTCTCTCCCATTCGAGTCGTGAAAGCACCAGACGGTTCCCTAAACCGATCTGCTATGGCAGGTACTGGCCTGGCTAAGGAGCGCCGAGATATACGACAGCAAGAATCTAGGGATAAGGCAGCCGAGCAAGCTGCCGAAGTTGATCTGAACGCGCAGTGGCAGGACCCAATGGTTGCGCCTGAAGAGCGTAAATTTGCGGCTGATCTTCGTTCTGCTCAGCAACCCAAGCCAGATGACACCGTTCCTGAGTGGAAGAGGGTTACTATGGGCAAGAACCAGTCTTTTGGCAAGAGAACCTCCATGTCTATGAAACAGCAGCGGGAAAGTTTGCCCGTCTTCAAATTCCGCAAACAGCTGCTTGAGGCGGTCCGTGAAAATCAGTTGTTGATTGTCGTTGGAGACACTGGCTCAGGAAAGACTACTCAGCTAACACAGTACCTTGCCGAAGGTGGATATGGGAACAATGGTATTATCGGGTGTACCCAGCCCCGTCGTGTCGCAGCCATGTCAGTTGCCAAACGTGTGGCCGAAGAAGTTGGTTGTAGACTCGGAGCAGAAGTTGGATACACAATCCGTTTTGAAGATTGCACGAGCCCAGAAACCAAGATCAAGTATATGACTGATGGTATGCTCCAAAGGGAAGTTCTTTTGGATCCAGACTTGAAGAAGTATTCTGTGATTATGCTTGACGAGGCCCACGAAAGAACCATTGCAACGGATGTGCTTTTTGGTTTGCTTAAGAAGACTATCAAGAGGAGGCCCGATCTTAGACTGATTGTGACATCCGCTACTCTGGATGCTGATAAGTTCTCCGAGTATTTCAATCAGTGTCCGATTTTCTCTATTCCTGGTCGGACATACCCTGTCGAGATCATGTATTCTAAGGAGCCAGAGTCGGATTACCTGGATGCAGCCCTCATTACTGTCATGCAAATTCACCTGACAGAGCCATCTGGTGACATTCTTGTTTTCTTGACTGGACAAGAGGAAATCGACACGGCCTGCGAAATTCTATATGAACGGATGAAAGCATTAGGTCCCACCGTACCTGAGCTGGTCATTCTCCCTGTTTACTCTGCACTCCCGGGTGAGATGCAGAGTAGGATTTTCGAACCGGCACCTGATGGTGGTAGAAAGGTTGTCATTGCAACTAACATTGCCGAGACATCCATCACGATCGACCAAATCTACTACGTTATTGACCCTGGATTCGTGAAGCAAAACGCCTACGACCCGAAACTAGGAATGGATTCTCTGGTTGTGACTCCTGTATCGCAGGCGCAGGCCAAACAGCGAGCTGGACGAGCTGGAAGAACCGGTCCAGGTAAATGTTTCAGGCTGTATACCGAAGCGGCTTACCAGTCCGAAATGCTGCCAACTACGATTCCCGAAATCCAGCGTCAAAACCTGTCGCATACCATTCTCATGCTCAAGGCGATGGGTATTAACGATTTGCTCCATTTTGACTTCATGGATCCTCCGCCGACAAATACCATGCTTACAGCTTTGGAAGAGTTGTATGCCCTGTCCGCACTTGATGATGAAGGTCTCTTGACCCGTCTGGGAAGAAAAATGGCAGACTTTCCCATGGAACCAGCGCTTGCCAAGGTCCTCATAGCGTCGGTTGAAATGGGATGCTCTGAGGAGATGCTGAGCATCGTTGCTATGCTTTCCGTGCAGTCAGTCTTCTATCGTCCAAAGGAGAAACAGCAACAAGCGGATCAGAAGAAATCCAAGTTCCACGATCCTCACGGCGACCATTTAACTCTGCTCAATGTATACAACGGGTGGAAGAACTCCAAGTTCAACAATGCTTGGTGTTTCGAGAACTTCATCCAAGCCCGACAGATCCGCCGCGCCCAGGATGTCCGTCAGCAGCTTATGGGCATCATGGACAGATACCGCCATCGGATCATCTCTTGCGGGCGAAACACTATCAAGGTGCGTCAAGCAATGTGTACAGGATTCTTCCGGAACGCAGCCCGCAAAGACCCCCAGGAAGGATACAAGACCCTTGTCGAAGGCACACCCGTGTATATGCATCCCAGCTCCGCCTTATTCGGCAAGCCGTCTGAACACGTCATCTATCACACATTGGTCCTGACGACCAAAGAGTACATGCATTGCACTACCTCCATTGAGCCGAAATGGCTTGTGGAGGCTGCGCCGACCTTCTTCAAGGTGGCGCCTACAGATCGTCTGTCCAAGCGTAAGAAGGCTGAGCGGATTCAGCCTCTACATAACCGCTTTGGAGGAGAAGATGACTGGCGACTGTCTGCGCAGAAACGGCAAGGCAGAGGTGGTGGTGGTGGAACCTGGGGTTAGATTGTTTGTACTCTTCTGCATCTTGTTGTTTCCTACGATATATTAGCACTACTGTGAATACCCATTGCAAATATTTGACATTTAATGAATGTATTATGTCTAAGCAGTCTTCTCCATTTATAATGAGTTAACTAAGATAGCGCTAACATAAGCTAACTTTTGTTTTTTTATAGTTAACTTAGGTAAGTGCCTTTTAACAATAAATGGTTCTGTAGTGTAATGGTTATCACTTTGGATTCTGATTCCAACGATCCCGGTTCGATCCCGGGCAGGACCTCGTCATTTTTTGTTTTTTATTTTTGCACTTCATTCATTGCCAATAACGATTGGTACAATGTCGTTCTTTTTGATCTTTGTTTTATTTCCTTTCTCTCTCTGATTTTTTTGGTTGCATTCCTTTTTCAATATTTGCTTCCAAGTACTCTGCACGAGTTCGTTGGAAAACTGGACAGTCGGCCAATCAGACGGCGCAAAACTCTGAAGGGAGCGGAATATCTTGATCAAATCCAGAAATATTCTTACAACAAACCTCAAAACCACCAAAATGCCACACTTCGATAATCAATCGCCTCGAACGAAGAGGAGAAAGCTTGATAATGGTCAGCCAGACAAAAGTGCAGCCATAACATCGCATACGCAGCTGCGCAATCTGCTGGTATTCCAACAGAACGCCGTTGAGACCAAGCAAGGTAGGTTTTGTCGCAAGCCCTTTGCGCCGCAATATCATGTTCAAATTTACTCACAAATGATGTAAAGGCATCAATACATTCAAAGAATTCCTATTGTCAATCAACCAGACAGAGGATGGAAATGAAAAAGCGAAGAGACGCGATGTGCTCAAAGCCTTCTGTGACTCGCAAATTTCTCGCACCGGGGGAGAAGACGATGCAGCCGTCTGTTTTCCCGATCTAATCCAGACATGGAACTTCGCAGACAGCAACAACAATGAGTCTCTTCTGACGGTCGTCCCGTCTGTCCTGGCTATATTCTTCAAAACCGTGTCTAGCCATCTGGAGTTCCGCGAGTTTGGGCTTGCGCTATGTAAATATCTGCTCGAGAAGGAGCAGCTCAAACTCTTCAACCGTGGTATGGCGGCAGTGAAGTCCAAGGAGCATTTGATCTCTCCCTGTCTTCGTTTACTCACGGAGATTGTCAGCTTTGACGGAGGCGCGGCAGCTCGTCAGGTTTACTCCAGACGCCACACCACCTTCAAGCGCCTTGAGGTGTTCCTGACCCCGAACAAGGCCCAACTGGAGGATGCGGAAGATGAATTGTCTAGATCTACTCTTCGACGGAATGCTCAGCGATATATTCTTGCCAATCTAAGGTTCCAGCAAGCGTCAGCAAAGAACGACATACTTGAACAGCACAAGATGATCAGAGCATTTTTCGAGTATGTGAGGAAGGATTCCCGCGACATTGTTCTGGATATTATCAAATCTTCCGAGAGAGATGTTGCCCAAGACGCTTCCCTGTCTAGACAGGCAAAGACGAAATTCTTCAGTCGGTGGAACCTGGAGAGACTCGTGACGCTCTATGGATACGGCCAGGAGCCCGAAGAAGGCTCTGGAGGTGTGTCCATCGCAGGTGCAGTGCACAAGGTTCTCATGAATGTCTGCACAAAGCCTGAGCTTGGTGTTCTCTTGCCGGAGTCCGGCTGGTATCCCAATGGAAGTGACCCCGAGTCAGTACCGACCGAGGACGATGCTTGCATCGAACTTGGGCTAGATTCTGCTGTGCATGTCGACAAGTACAGAGAGTCAGTACCGGTCCGCAATGGCACACTCTCATACCTCATCCAAACACTTCGACCAGACGTGAATAGCTCACAGATTCAACTGCTGGTAGCCATCTTCAAGGCTGCGCCAGAGCTAATCGCCGATTACTTCACCAGGAAGACCATGTTCATCGCAGACCCGAAGCCTACGCCTTCATGGATGGCTGAATCAGCATTGCTCTTTTCGACGATCCAGTTAGGCGTTCCAGCAAACTGCGGCTGGAAGGGCAAGTTGCCCGCGATGCCGCCACCAGTCTCTGTTGTTATCGAGAGCATCCTCCCGCGCCCTCTCACGCAGAAAATATTGACTCGTTGTATCAACCAGAATGCTGAGATCGTGACGCTGTTTGCGGTTCGCATCTTGACGATCGCCTTTAACAAGTTGCGCGCTGTCTTGAAGATCTTCAACGCCGACCACGGCTCCAGTCAGACATTCTGGAATCAGGCTACGGACAAATTGGTTGCGGAGTTCTGTCGCCGCTGTCCTGCTATGAAGGATATCATCCTCTTGTACAAGAGAACGGATAGGGATGATTTGTCGCAGCAGGAAGCTGTTGCGGAGCTATTGGCCTGCTTCTACGAGGTCATTCCGGATATTGCATTGGAAGAAGCTTTTGATGTTTCATTGCTTTTGGTCGATATCTTGAAGCGGTTGGAAACGCCAGATCTTAGCTCGGATGACTCCGAATTGTTACTTGGCCAGTTGCAGAGCGCCCTCAAGATCGCGCAACAGTCTGCATCTATACGTTGGTGGCAAAAACCAGGTAAGTTACGGTGGCTGGTACCTCTCTTCTTTTTGTGTTCACGTATATTAATTCTACATCTAGCGTCGATGCCGCATTCGGCTTTTACCTCGATCTTCAAAGTATTCGTTGATGCCACGGACAAGGACTCCTTGCAGGAGATTGGAAACCTGCTGAGTATGGTGCTTGTGGAGAACTCCGTTCTCCAAAGCTCCCCGAATTCCTTTTCTTCGCTTCTGTCGAGCTTCGAAAAGTCCGAGCAACTGCCTAACCAATTGGCATTCTTTGATAATTGCATTTGTCGATTGGCAAAGAAGCCTGTCCATTACCAAGACTTGATTGGATCTATGTCAGCAGAGGCGGGATCTGTTAGTGCTTTGTTTGCTGCTATCTCTGAACAATGGCCTTTTGTGATCAAGAGTGGGGCTGCTGCTGCGGAATATGCCGTTGGTTCTTGGATCGCCAGAGCTCTCGGGAAATTCAAGCAGGCCGGAGAAGACACCAAAGTGTTGAAATCTGTCCGAGACAGCTGCATGGAAGCTACTGAGAACAAAAAGGTCAAGCCACTCTTGAAGAAGGCGTTGAAGTCTGCTGAAGAGGCCGATGACGAAGACGCCACCACCAAAAAGCAGAGCAAGCCTGCGCGGGAAGCCTCTCAGTCGTTGCCTGGTCAAGAGCAGAAGACGGATCTGGAAGACATTTTCGGCGCTCTACCTACTGAAGGCACCACTCATAATGCGCTCCAGCGGTGGGAAAAGGAAGACCTTGAAGTATCAGTGGAACAGGGCCATATCGCAGAGCTCATGCTTTGTCTTTGCTCTGAGCATGAAGAGGTTCGGAGACAAGCATTTACGAATCTTTCTCGGTTCATCATGAAGCTTAAGGATTCTAAGTATGTCGAGTGGCGATCAGTTTACCTCTTGACTGGTGAACTGCTCGAAACCGTCCGACAGCTTGGCTTGGAGGCACCCGTCCCCTGGATAGTGGGCGAATGTGCGTCCAGCTGCTTGTCTGTCCTGACGAATCCCATGCACAAGTTATACGGAAAGGTCAACAAGTTCCTCCAGAAAGCGCCGTATTGGGAGGTGGAGAAGATTGCAACATATTGGGTAGACAAGATCTTGCTTCATGAGCCCGAGTTGGATGACGGGTATTTTGAGGAGATCAATTGGCTTCTTGACCTGTTCGTCAAGGGTCTCCGAACAGGAGCGGTACGTCTACCTTTCTCTCTTTTTTGATCTATAGTCGCTAACTGAGTGTCCAGGATATGGAAATCTACCGTCGTGCCAATGTTTTCGAACGACTCCTCTCTTTCTACGAATCACCCAGCGCCGGGTTCTCCGCAAAGAGACGAATCTTGCATCTGCTCTACCGATCGACACAGGTCGGAGGTAGCACGACGTTGATCACCCGAGCCGCCGTTGTGAGCTGGATCCAGAGCCAGATCGTGGGCGTTGGAAATGCGCGAGATGTGTCCACTATTTCTGCACTTGCTGAAGTGGTGGGTAAATTGTCGGATCATGAACGAGTGGATAAGTGGAGCGGAGGAGCGTTGATGCAGGCTGTTGGGAATATTGCAGGATAGTGCATCTGGTAGTGTAGGAGTACTATGTATGGTGTCTACAGGGTACGGAGCAATGTATATACATAGACAAAACCTGATTCTCGGGATTACCGTGATGACTTTGCATTATATACTTTGATTTATTTTATAGTAAGCAAACAAAACATATTCAATTCGAGCTCAATTCACTGCTATCTGGTGCTGTAATGGAGTGGTGATGCTGCGGTAGTGCGACAGGAGGCGGATTTTTCCATTTTCGGCAATCAGACGAACCACGTTTTCTGTCTGTGACTGTCTTCTCTCCTCTCTACCATCAACCAAAACCTCCCCCTTTCACCATCTCTCAATTTTCCATTCGGTCGATAACAAACCGCCTGTAAATTTCCTTTCTATGAATTGACTCGATAAGAAGAAAAAAGAAGCCAGAAAACCAATAAAAAAAAGGACGCCTTTCCTCAAGTCACTCTTTGCCCCTCACTCTCCGACCTTCAGACCTTGACCGATTAACCCTCCTCCGCCTGAGCTGTCACTGCCTGCCAAAAAGAAAAGCTTTTGCTTGCTTTCAGCTTCTTCGCGCGGAAACGACGATTGATCCTAAGCCACCCCTTCCCTCGATTCTTTCGACTCTTGATCCTTTTTCTCTCTCCCTGAACGCCAACGACCCCAACGTCTCCTCTCGAAATTCCTCGGCCACCAATGAGAACTTCATTACTCCTGATCCCGATACCTACCTGAACCACTGTGATCCCACATTCCGGTCATTCTCATGGCGCGACGCTACGAGATCGATGAGCTGCTATGGCTGCGCTCATCGCCTCTGGTCACCAAGCCTGCGAGCTTACCGCCGGTAGAAGAATGGATGGGGTAAGGCGATATCCGTCTCTTTCGTTTGCGATTTTTGTGGTTGTTCAGAAGCTAATTTGCCATTCGTGTCCAGTCCACTTCCTGAACGAAAACCCAAAGACCCGAACAATCAGAATGAGACTACTACGACCAACCGACGACCTAGCATTATCGAATCCCGTCACCTTACACGAGGCTCGAATTCAGGTAAATACATCACCCGATTCTCCCAATTTTGTCTTTATATATCATAGTTTTGTGCTTCCCTTATGACATAAACTTGATGGCAGCTGGTACTGGGTGTCTGCGCAACCATCAGTTATTAAGATCAACAATAATCCAACCGCAGTTGGAACTTACCGCGCTTCCGTTTCTTAGA
>JBDODB010000377.1:0-19994 GCA_039880865.1 Aspergillus proliferans | reverse complement strand
GCCTACTCCGCGTTTTTTTTTTTTTTTTTTGGTACGACGGGGGCAAACAGATACAGAGGGGAGAATGGAGAGTAGGAGTATGATAGGAAACATGACTGAACATGTCGAATGGCATGCATTTCACTACGCATCAAGTCCTCTCGTCTTGCAGCACCAAGCATGAATCTAATGATAGTGATAGATGTCAGAAATCAGACGTAGAATTCGCCCAGTACCCCGGTCCTAAACGCATCCCAATAGCATTTTTGGCTTTTTTTTTTTTTTTTTTTTTTTTTTTTTTTTTTTTTTTTTTTTTTTTTTTCTTCTTTTATTGCGTTTCCCCTTTACTGTACAGGGCCCTAATCCAGGCTCAGATAAAGCATATCACGACGCCGTCCCTTTTCATTTATCCCCAGTAGAGTCGTCATTGGCCGTCGTTCTCCGTCGATCGGCTCCAAGGTGTTGATGGTGATTGTTGTGGTGATGCTGGTGATGATGGTTGGCTTTCTCTTGGCGAGCCTGGTCAATCGCAGAGCGTTGAGCAATGCTATCGTCATGACTCTTCCATATGATATTGGTGTCGGCCGGGAAGGCAAGCAAACGTTTGATCGTTTCCCTAGGAAGATCAGTATGAGGGAAAAGAAGCAACATAGGAAGAAAGGTCATACCTAATCTTAATGTTCCGCCCTCCGTCAATCCTGGTCCAGACACTCAGAACATCCTCGCCGCTCCGCACACTGAGAACGGCACCGCAAACCTCGTCGGCTGCCTCTGCAAACTGGTCGCCAACGATAGCCAATAAGAGATCCTCCCAGTACCGATCAGCCACACCCTTCTTCAACCGTACAATCCACTTGCCACCTTTCTTATTTGCATCGTCCTCCCATACTGGACGAATGCCTTTCTTGAAGATGTGGTAGTCGGAGACGGTAGGGAGAAGAGAGGGTCGCTTGAGGTGGGCGTATACTGACCAAAAGCTCTCCACGGACGAGATAGATGCGAGGGGGATGGTGGATTTTTCGTAGTCGGAGTATTTCGGTGTAGGGGGGCGATACCAGATCACCCAAGTCGACTTCAAGGGATGCCCTTTGGCGCCGGCACCAAAACCCCTGGTCCTCTGGCTCTCCGCCACAGCCTGTTCAGTGGTGTTGATGTCTCGTTTGTCGCCGGGAGCCTTCGAGGAGCCGGTGTCGGAGGAAGCGCCGGGAGTCTTGGGAGCACCGAACGAGGCGAAAGCGCCGGAACCTAAGCCAAACGCGGACGAGGCATTCGTGGAGGGGGATGCGACGCCACCGGATAGAGGGGATATTGCGTTGAAGGGATTCGAACGGCCATGGGAGCTATCGGGACCAAAACGCTTCGAAGTGTGACTGCGGGGAAGGTTGGCACCACCATCCTTGCCGTCGGGGCCCGTCATGGACAGCGACAACTTGGCGGAGCTGGACAAATCACCGGAATGATTAGTTTCCCCTTTCTCGTTTCATTGGAGAGGTGCAAGTCTGGCAGTGCGACTTACTTGGTCCGGCGCGTCCACAGATTGGCGTTATCCATCGAGACAGATTCTGAGACAGCCCAAAAAAGGAGCGGTCATCAGGGAGAACCGGAACAACCGTGAGAGACCGAGGACACCACTGACGACTGACAGGCGCAATAATAGAGCACTCGAATAAAAAAGTAAGGTTCAAAAAAAGTGGTTAAAAAGTAAAAGACCGGATGCAACTAAGAGATCGTAAGATGGCGACACAGAAAGTGGGCGATGCAATGAAATAAGAAACTCGTGATCGTGACGGTGGAAGTAGAGATTACTGAATAGATCTTGTAAATCTTGATGCTAGCGATGAGTAAATGAGGAAGAGGAAGGGAAACAGTGAAAGTAATAGTAGTGGAAGAGACAGTGAAGTGAGAGGGGATCGAAAAAGATGAAGAAGAGAAGAAGAATTGGAGATCCGGAGCTTGACCCAATCACCGTTCAGCCCCACCGCCGCCTACGCTCGCCGAGTTTTTCCGCTTCCGACAACGCTTTTTTATATATTTTTCTCGACTTCTCTTTTTCCTTTCCTTCTTCTTTTCAACCAAGACCACCGACTCAAATCATCGCTGGACGCGCACTTTACTGCTTCCACTGCTCTGGCGATTCCGATGTGTGTGTCGAGAATAAAATACCACTTCTAAAACCATCATCACGAGGGCTTCTGGCTTCCATGATGCGGTGATGACCTGAAAGACGGGACATTCCTTTTTTGACTCCTGTATAACTGTTGATGAGACGACACAATTAGATTCGACTAATATGAATATAACTTGTCTATGTGATATCTGTCCTTTGATCAAAGTAACAACGGGTGCGTACTGTTTCATGCTCCCTTCCCGACACAAACACACAATGTATCGCCTATGAAGAACCAATCGTACTCTGGTAATCCGAGATGCTCAACCGCTACGACTACACTTCAGCCTCTGTGCTGTGTTGCTGGTTGAGCGTGAGGTCCTAAAGGCAAAGTCTGATGGCATTTCCCTTGAATTTCAATCTATGAAACCAGTATGTGGTCGCAATTGCTGATCGTCACAGGGGAAGATAGATTCTCGTATATTTTGATTATACCATTCAGGATCCTTTTCTAGATGTTGCGACCATAAATGTATTCTTTTAACATTGACGTTCCATTCCAAACAAATAAACATATCTAGCAATATCAACCATCCTGGTATCTCGTCAAAAATTGAAAGGGTGGGTAAAAAAAAAATGAAAAAGATTAAACACCGGCCGGTGCTGGTGGATACTCTCCACCAGAGTCCGGTTTGACACGCTTCGGGTCCCTCTCACTCCGAGGCACCGACGAGACTGCTTTTCGTTTCTCCTTCTGGTATTCCGCTGCGCGACGAGCTTCCCGATCCCTCTCCTTGCGTAGGGCCTTGGATTCGAATTCGTGCCAGTCGCCTTCGATTTTCTCCAGCCTGAGGAAGTAGTCAGTAAGAAAACTAAAGTATAAATAGACAAGGAAGGAAAACATACTCAAATGCTTGCTGAGGCTTCGGTTCCTCAGACACAAAGTAAGGATGTGCCAATACTTCCTCAGCAGTGGGCCGTTTCGCTGGATCATACTGGAAGATATTGGACACCAAGTCCAGAGCGGCAGGGCTGAGAACGGTGCCATATTGTTCCTCAAAAACCCTCTTCTTGCGCTCTGCAGGTCGCATCAATTCAAACCAAGGCATCTCCACAATATCAGACCATTCCGCGCGGGTCGGCGTACCAAGGGCGTTGTAGAGCTTGTCGAGTTGGCTGATTTCACCTCCCTCACCAGGGAAGACGGCCTTCTTCGTGAACATCTCGACATACACACAGGCCGCACTCCAGACGTCTACCGCCGGTCCGTAGCGGGTTTCTCCCAGTAAAAGTTCGGGTGGTCGATACCAGATCGTAATCACACGGTTTGTGTAATCAAGTTGGCGGCTCTTGGAAAAGAACCGGGCAAGACCAAAGTCTGCGTATTTCAACAAGCCCGTGTTGCTGATGAGGATGTTCGCGGCTTTGATGTCACGATGGAGAACACCGCGATGGTGGAGGTAATTGAGACCTTCGAACATTTGCTTGGCCAGATCCTTCTTGTGGGCAGCGGTGAGCGTAAAAGTTGGATGGTTAATAAGACCAGTGAGATCGTGAGCGAGATATTCGAATACCATAAAGCACTCGTTGCGTTCAACCATGACTTCAAGCAAGCTGACCACATTGTGGCTTCGGAGATGTTGAAGCAGCTTGATCTCGCGCACAGCCGTGACGGGGAATCCATCTTTTTCGCCTTCCATCCGAATCTTTTTCAATGCCACTCCCTGCTGAGTATATATGTGGATAGCTTTGAAAACCTTTCCGTAGGTGCCTGCACCAATGACTGATTCATTCCCAGGTTTTCGATGATATACAGAGTCGGATTGGGTAAACTCTTCGGGCAAGGTAGGGCGTGGCTTCGGTCGGGTCATGATCTTGACTTGCTTCTTTGGCTCCGGCTCCGGCTCCAGCTCTGGCTCTGGCTCCTGCTCGAATCCTGGTTCTGGCTCGGGTCCCCAACCTCGATCTCGATCAGGGGAGCGTGTCCGGCGGCGCCCAATACGAAAGTCTGGCCGTTTGTCTCCTCGTCTTCTGTCAAAACGATCGAACCGACGATCATCTCCTCGTCGGCCACCCCTGGGTTCACGAAATCCTCCGCGGGTCTCTCGGAAATCACGTCGGTCATGTCTACCCCTGTCGCGATCACGATCTCGGTCCCGATCTCGGTCACGCCCTCCACGACGATCAAATCGTGGATCAGGCTTGAACCTGGGCGGTGGTCCAGACATCATCCTACGAGGCGGCGGAGGTTCAGCAACCCGTGGTGGAGGCTCCCGAGGCTGCATTCTCTGGGCGAGATCGGGAACTGGCTTGGGGACAGGAGCTGGCGTAGGTTTTGCTTTGAAAGCAAAGCTAATTTTACCTCCCTTGCTCGGACCGGTAGGTGCATTGGTGGGATGTGGTCCAGGTGGTGGCATTCTTTGGGCATCATTCTGTTCTGAAATGGGTTTTGGTCCTTCACCTTCTAGTGGATGATCTCTGCTCACTGGTCGGAAAGGATGGCCACCCTCTTTGAAACGGGGAGAGTTCCGATCATCTGGCGGGGGCGGTGGAGGACTTTGTGACGGTTGGCCCGACGCCGTGTGTGGACTATGAGGACCGTTCCAACTTCGGGGATGCGTTGGAGCCCACTGGAGGTCGTCAAATTGGACCCGACCACGGGGAGAAGGCCCACCAGTAGATCCAGAAAAGTGACGGCCCTGATTCTGATAACCACCGCGGTATCCAGAATGCCCACCATGATATGGTGATTGGCTCGGGGGTCTGCTGTAGGATATTTGCTGATTCCGCGGACCAGTTGGGGGAGGAGGATAGCTATTCTGTCGAGATGGAGGAGAGCGCCTATAGTATACCATGCTTGATTAGCCCAGCCCAAAATAGAGAAGGAAATTGTTTTTTCTAATGACCGACTCACCTTTGCTGCCCATTATACGGAGGTTGTCCACCCCATGGGCCCCGTCCCGACGAATACGGAGACGTAGGCCTAGGGGAATTTGATGTTCTGTATTGTGGTGATGTTTCAAAGTGTCTGTTGTCAACATGTGGATTGAAACTTCGCGAGCGTGGGGCATCGCCGTCACCAGAAACGCTGGCGTTGTCCGCATCAAAACCTGACCGGGAAGGGGATGGCGATCTGGCGGAATCAACGACAGACCGCATTGGCCTTGTCGAATTCATTTCCGGGTCACCTCTAGAATCCCGATGAGAAAGCGTCGAAACCCTAGAATTCACAGATCGCGTTGAATGACGGGAGGCAGATCGATGACGGAAATTTCTTTCAAAATCGTCCTCCAGATGGGGGCTGCGTGACCACCTACGAGGTGGTGGTGAAAAAGAGTCTCTTCCACGGCCGGGAGATAATGAATCCCTCCCTGGAGAGCCCACGCGCCCAAAATCGTTCCGACGTCGGTCTCTCCCTCGTCTGGGTGGCCCTCGACCGCCTCTACCGCGACCTGGGAAACGTCCACGTTTCGGGGGGAAAGAGCCTCGGTCAAAACCCTCGCCGTGTTTGCGATGGTGACGAGGATGGCGCGGAGGATGAGGAGGACGGTGCTGGGGGCGATGAGGCGATGGACTCCGTGTCCTTTTGCGTTTTGACGGCGGTGGTGCCGATGGGGAGTCGTCTTTTCGAAGCTCCTTCTCGGCTGCCCACGGACGGTAATCCAGATGATCTGCTGAAGATTGCGAGAAACGACGGAAACCTGTGTTCCTTCCACTTTCTGACGGACCAGGGGAACGAGCGCTCGGTGTATCTATAGGCAAATCGCGAGGTTTGTGAGGTCCTTCGCGGCCGGGATGGGCAAAAGCACGCGAGGGTGGCGGCGACCGTAACGAACGATCTGATCCGCCGTATTTGGGCCAGGGAGGACGGTCTCGCTCCCGATGTTTGTCCCTGCCTCTATCACGGTTGTAAGGACGAGAATCTCGAGGTCTTTGTCTGTCGTGATCACTGGCGTTGTTGGCGGCGCTCCACTCGTCTCTCAACACCGGACTCCTACGGGACCCAGCCATGTAATCGTCTGCACCTGCATCGGGTTTAAGAAAGAAGACCGGAAAAAGGAACACGGAGAACCAGTAGGACTGGTAGCCGACTGGACAACTGGGGGGCGACGAGAGTAATTAGATTAGCCTGTAGATGAAAGCGCAGGAGATTCCGGGTGGAGCCAGGTCGTTTCGCCTAGTTCAGCGTCGGTGCGCCGTCCTGTGAGGTCGTTCGTTGGTTTTTCGGGGGAGGATTTTTGGGCGTGCGGAAGCGTGGTTTTTCCGGGCAGATTAGCCTGTCGAGGGAGTAAGGGAATGTTAGAATATTCTATAAAGAGAGAATGTTACTAGAAGGGAAGGGGAATGACGCACCTCGATCTTTGTATAAATGTTTATGCACGAACCTTGAACAGTGAAGTCGTGGTGTCTACGAGGGTGGCTTAATTCCGTGACAGTATGCGATAAAGATTGCCTCCCGAGAGCCGCGTGTTTTTGCTGCCTCGCGATTCTACTACGAATGAAGGCGACAGGCAGTTTGACAGAGTGCCACTCGATCATAACAGTTTCCTTGAATGTATTTTGGAAAAGCCCAGGCTGCGGTGGTCAGCTTTTTGGTGGCTCCTTGTCTTGCTCCCATCATATCGGGCTTTCGGCTTTGGGCCAGCCAGAAAACTGCTGCTCAAGCCCGGTTCATAATGACCATATGAGTCTTTTGTGAGTTTTCTTCCCCTTGAAAAGGCATTATCCTCGCTTTCTTTTCTCTTTTCCTTTCTTTCTTCTTGCCCTTCGCTGCCCACTTCTGGCGTAAGACGTGGTTTTTTCATGCCGCTCGTTGTCGGTCAGATTATCCTTTCGCCTGAGAACATAGGTCTATCTACGTAGTGCAAAATGGCAACAATCGAGCACACTGGGCGGCAAGTAAAAGAAGACCAATCCGCCAGAGAACCGTCCTGGTGTCGATAGGACAGTTTGCGGAGTATCTCCGGACTCGGTCATTCCCATCGACAACCATGGAGCTGCAGCGCAGCAAGTCGGAGCAGTGAGCGGCCTGTAATCATCCAAGACCAGGATTTGACAGTCCGTGTTGCCAGCCGCTTAGATTGTACTCAGAGTAAGAGTAGGGCACCCAGTGCTATGCTGGATGTGGCCCGCTGAGGCATCTCCAGCCAACAGTAGACGCAACGCGATCTTGCAAAAACAAAGTAATCGAAGTCCAACCAATGGTTTACGGCAGATAATCACAATCCTGGGTATAATCCAAGCGCCAATAATCCTCTAGGGTGTCGGGAGTAGCTTGCGGCGAGACCAGGTAGCACCTGTGAAGTTCATACGCTCACAAGTTCTATTCTTGCCTGTGATCCGACAAGTTTGCCGGAGTTTACTTACCCTGAATTGGTCCCAAAAGTAGGGACCGACCGAAACGCTGGGTGCGTACCTGACAGGAAAAATACCACGAGCTTCGGATAATCAGCAACTATCATAGAAGTCCCCGGAAATTGGCTATCGTGATATCACAAGCCCGTAAGCGAGTAGAGCTAAACTGTAGCCCCGTATCTCCTCGGTCGCCCATGAGATAATTTCCGCTCAGGAGGGTTCAAGTCCAGAAACAGAACAGAGGTCAGCGCCCCTGATAGGCCCTTCATCCCCGACCATATTACCGTTGCCCATTGGTATTGTACGTGCGAGATTCGAATGTGTGTCTTGATCGATAATGAACGGGCGGCGATGGGAGATTGCTATGGCGGAATCCTCTGCGCTCGGCGTGGCCATGCACCCAACGAATCAGAGAAGGGCTCAGAATAGAGAGAATCTATATAGATTAAAAAGTAAAAATGACCCGGTGTTTGCCATATTTTGATACGAAGCCTTGGCTTGTAAGCCGTTGCTGGCAGTGAGAGGAGTGGTCGTGTGGTCAGTGTCAGGCTGAGGTTGGCAACTGCGGAGGATGATACGTTCTGCACCGCCACGTTAGCGAGCAAGCCACATATCTCAGATGTGGCCCAGAATCTACAAACCAGTTCTTTACTTCGCCAAATCTGCATCCTATTATTGATTATAGATTGTCTTCCATTTATCATTAAACCTGCTAAGTCCATGATGAATAAATATATCAATAGGGAAGATATTCTTGAACTCAACCAACTCAGCGCAACGCACAAGAAAGCAAGCAAAACGAAGAGAATCAGACAGACTCCCCACAGGAGTTATCGACCACTGCATCCTTCCACCAGTTCGACGGCTCATCGCTGTTCTTCTTCGCCTCATAAAGAATCAGCTGAAGAAACGAAGTCTCAGGCTCAAGCTGATAATCGCGCTTCAGCAATGGATCCATTTCACTCTGCACGTAGACCCACGCATACATAGACCCCATATCCAACTGACGCCGGGCCATTTCTCTCAACAAGAGATCGTCAGGTCGCTGGAGTTTCTCTCGATTCGCAGTACGGCCGTAGTACTCATGCTGAAGCAGACCGTGCTCGCCAGCGGGGACACCGAAAAGGAACATGTCAGCCTCGTCAGGTGTGGGGATATACTTCCACCGGATAAACTCCCTTAAGACTTCGTAGTTCGTGCGGAGGGCTGTGCCTTTCAATGCGTCGCGCAGCAGGATTAAGCTTTTCTGACCCAGGAGGAGGCGTCGGAAACCTGAGCGTGGGGTTCCGGATACGTTATGGGTGAAGCGCGATTCGATCTGAGCGAAGATAAACACTGCGTAGAAAACTTCATTGTCCGACCAGAGGTATTTGTTCTGAACTGTGAAGGTGCGACGGCGATTGTCGGGGATGTCCATGAGGAACCATATTTTCTTCAGCACTCCCACGCATCGAGAGGTAAGGGTGTATCCACTCTGGTCGAAGAGGTCCATGATGTCCTTGACAACTTTTTCTCTGGAGTCGAGCATCTTGAGCCATCTCGGCGACGGGCGCATCTCCAACACTTGCCCGGGGATGTTTTCAGGTCTGGGGCCGCGACTGTAAACGGTGAGCTTCTGGTAGCATGGATGAGCAAAAGTTTGAGCAGTGTCGCCAAAGCGTTTAAACGCGAAGCGCGTTATGGTTGCTTCAGGGTTCGCTTTCATGTAGGAGTAGAAGCATTTGGAAGCCGCATACAGGTTGAGGAAATCGTCCACTTCAAGCGAATCGATAACCCTAGTCAGCAGCTGTGGGAATGAGGTCAACACGCCAGGAAAGTCCAAATGTGGGCTGAAGTGACGGCGAACTCTGGTGCTCTGAGATGCAGTCCGGTCCCTGGGTCTATTCGCAGAAGTGGTGTTCAGATTCCGCAACCGAGGCAGCTGATTTGAAGACAGCGGGTAGTCCTGCTGGCCGATAGATTCATTACACTGCCCAACATGCGCATTTGCACGGCTGTTAGTTGCAAAGCTTTGCGAATGAGAAGTACCAACGTTGCATCCATTGCGACTAACAGAATAGCCCTGCGCACCGATGTTTTCGTTCATTGACTGGACTACCCTTCCAGTAGCGTAATTGGCAGGGTCACTCGTCGCCCCAGATCTAAGAGATTGAGGTGTCCGAGCCGTCGACGAGGGAGGCGGCAGAAGAACACCATCAAACCTCGCGGGAGCCACTTGAGGAAACACAACAGAGCCTTTGCGTGAGAATTGTACCAAAGGAGTGTTACTCTGGCCTCCTGACTGCGCTCCTGGCTGCGACTTGGTGTTTTGCTGCTGGTCTGGCATGGTAATCATATCTTGTGGCGCTATACCAGCGATGCGCTGTTGATGGATGAGGTACGCCTGCAAGGATTGGTTTGCGTTCACGGGGACAAGCCTCTGCTCGGGCGCAGCCGGCTTAAACGCATTCTGATTCGTATTCGACGCAGGAGCTGCTTGGCCATGGTTCGAAGGAGGCTGTATAGGCACAGCCCGACCACTACTTGGTTGCTGAGTTCGAAGTCGATTCGTAGGGGCTGATTGCACTCGATTATGAGAACCTTGCTGTCCAACCACAGCTGGCCGAGCACGACGTTGGTTTGCATTGGGCATCGCGGTCATCTGGATAGGCGCTCGAGTATTGGCCCGCATATTACCACTAGTGGTATCGTTCACTGCAGTGTTTGTTCCTCGAGTAGCATTACGTTCGGAGCCAGCTGCAGGAACCCGCTGGTTTGACTGCGCTGAGGGCTGGCTACAGTCGGGGTCGCACATTTGCAGCAAAATTTCAGAGGCCTCGAGGATCTCACGAGCGTTTCTTGTCTGCGGCATATTTACTAGCGTTAGTATCACGTTGATTTTGATGCAGAGCAAGGATTCAAAGGAGAGAGTCGAGAAGCTGCTTAGGGCTGACATACCGGATATTTATAGTTGGATGGCCTTTTTAACTGTTCAGAGGCGGTGGCAGAAAGTGAGGATTAGAGAAGAAAAGGATGTGAAGCTACTATTTTTTATGAGTGTGATTCATAGGTGGGATTGAAGCAGTGAATGACTAGGGCTAGGACCTGTGAGGAAACCCTTTGTCAAACCAGTTGTTTGTCATGAAAACAGAACAAACATGAGAAACAGATCCCCAGTAATAGAGTTCTTCCAAAAACATAAGATTTTCAGTAACTTCCTCAGAGGAACAGATATACACAATTTGTTATTATAAATATCAAACAAAGGACATGACTTGAAAGAGGCATAGACATCAAGGTAACGTAGGACAGTATTGGTTCGAGTTGAAAGAAACAAGTCAAAGTGTTAAAACAGCCCCAACGCACCACAGAGTACCCCCATAATTTATGAGGCGTGAGAAATATGTGTAGAAAGAAGAAAATGGTCGAAGTAACATCCAGAAATGAAAAAGAGAAAAGAGAAAGCAACACCGGAGCTCGCAAATTTTTTCGAAAATGAAAAGCAACATGCCATAACCCATTAACTTGTTGAAAGGTAAGCCACCGAAAATCCAGCGCCATCAACGATATCCACTGTTAAACGAGGATAGCAAATATATGGCACAAACAAGGGGCATCGAATCTCGTCATTATCTATGCAGGAGCGTCAAGAACTCTTCACGAGTCTTTGCGCTCGACCGCATGCATCCCAGCATACAACTTGTCGTGGTGGTGCTGCTCGTTTTCTGCACTCCACGCATCACCATGCAAAGGTGGGAAGACTCCATAACGACACCTACGCCTCGAGGCTTCAAGACCTCTGAGATGGCTAAGGCGACCTGCTTGGTAAGACGCTCCTGCACCTGAAGTCTTCGCGAAAACATCTCCGCAAGGCGAGCGAGCTTCGAAAGACCGAGGACACGGCGGTCCGGAATATATCCAATGTGCATCTGTGATTAGATACTTGATTAACCGAGGCGCCCTGAGAAAAGGGATATAGCTTTTCGTACCTTTCCGGTAAACGGCACCATGTGGTGCTCACACAAAGAAAACACCTCGATATCCTTGACAATAACGAGTTCGTCGTGGTCCTCGTGGAAAACGGCGCCATTGACGAGATCCCTGACATTCTCTTCGTAGCCTTTGGTGAAATACATCATGGCTTTGGCGTATCGCTCTGGTGTCTCCCGCAGTCCTTCTCTTTCCGGGTCTTCTCCAACACACTCGAAGATTGTCCGTACAGCGCCTGCAAGCTTCTGTACCCGTTCTGCCACCTCCTCTGGGGTCGACTCAAGTCGCTCCCTAGTTCCGGGGCCTGTGTAGAGAAAACAATGTCAGATACAGCACCAGACACGTGTTTCCCATGGTCGCATCACTCACAAGGCCAGCTCAGTCCATCAAAGTCAATCGGAGGTGCCAGAGTATAAGGGCTCGCTGGCCGACTGACTGTCGCCGGTGGAGTCAACGGGCCTCCCTCATCTCTTGGATCGCGCGGTGGGTCATTCAAAGTAGGCCTGGAAATTGTTTGTCAATTTCTCAAGTACAATATATCGCCCAGCGACGACATACCTGGAGCTACCTGAGCTGCGTACTGCAGGAGTCGGACCGTTCTGGTCATCCCTGTTGGCATTGGTACTGTTGGAATCGCCGGCGGGTTGTGTCTCTGTCTCGGACGAAGCAAACTCAGCCGGTATGCGCGGAGAGAAAGACGAAAGGATTGATGAATTAAGGCTTTCGCGCTCACGGGCAGCGCGCGTGTTAGTAGAAAGGTGAAGAGGTGAACTACCATTCAGAACATGGGGAGGAATGGCCGACTTCGGTTTCGGCCCCTCCGGGGGCGACCCAGAACCCATGACTTCAGTGATAGATAAAGACAAGAAGAACCGGGCAAGGCAGGCAAATGAAGAGGAGGATACGGAGACGCAAATATCAGGTTTCAATCACGAATCATAAAATAAAAGAAATGACAAGCAGATGGTCGACGATGGGGTAATGAAGTCAAGTCTATATTTATTTTTGCCGCGGGGGCGGCTTTTTTGTCTGTCCGGCGTCAGTTCCCCGATTACTGACATTGCTCACCGCCCAGGGTACTGGACCAATGAAAGACATGGCATGACTCACGCTGAGGGGTTGAGATGGTGAGAGTGTGAGTTAGAATACTCTGTACTATGTAGCAGGACTTTAGTAACAGCAGAGTATGCTCAATAGGGCCGATATGGACAATAAAGTGGGGGTCTATGCGACTAAATGACAACTCATCTGTAGTCCGTCAATCTCCCTTGAGCTATTGGTCAAGAGGCTCGGCGCCACGCATGCATGAAAAGATGTAAATAAAGTCCTTTTCAAATTCTGAACGTCATCCGGCTTGCTTAGAAGTAAAACAATTAATACAAGAAGTGAGTGAAAATCACGTCGTACATGTATCCATATGCGTTTCCCCCAGTGCGAATCCATATCACGGCTCCAATTCCTCAGTCGGCACATCTTCCAGATCCTTGCCAACAATCGCATCGGATACCTTCCAGACCTGCAGCAGGTTGTCTTCTGCGGCGGAGCAAAGAACCCAAGGGTCATTGAGATTCCAGTTGAAGTCGGAAATACGGTTGGTGTGGCCACCGTGCATGAACAAACTGCAAATCGTTTCAAGTCAGTATTTGTCATCGGAATATTGAGGACAAATTGAGGAGATACATACAGCTCTGGAGGTCCATCCTGTGCATCTTCGGGGCTCTGTTCCTCACCTGCCCGACTAAGGTCCCAGAACATGATCTTACGATCGTAACTTGCACTGGCCAAGACGCTCTCCTCAAATGGGTGCCAGGAGATTGAGGTGACAGAGTCGTTGTGGAATTCGAGTGCGTGAAGTTTGCTCTTCAGATTACGCAAATCCCATAAACCAATAGTCTTGTCTGCCGATCCAGTAGCCAAAACCGTCTCCGCAGCCGGGTTGAAGGCAATAGTGTTAATCGCATCGCGGTGCTGGCCCTCGGCAGAAGCAGCGGCCGCACGAGTCGTGTCTGCTTCCCGAACATCGATGATCTGGAGAGTGATATCGTCGGATACGGTGCCAATGAGAGACGAATGGAGGGGGTGGTGCTGGACGTCGTTGACGATCGAGCTGTGGTGTGTGTACGTGCGAGAAGGCTTGAGGGCCTTGTTACCCTTCGTGTATGTCGTCAAGTCCCTGTATGACAATAAGTACCTAGGCAAATTGTTCAAAATAGAAATCCATCAGTCTTACCAGAGGCGAACAGTTTTGTCCTCGCTACCTGTCGCAAGATGACCCGCAACATGCGGACTCCAGCTAAGTCCAAAGCCTTCCTTTGTGTGGCCCAGAAGCTCCATTTGAGGGTTCACCGTCCCCGTGGGCAAACTTGGGTGTTTCGAACGATCCCAGATCATCGCCCTTCCGTCCGTACACATGGTAGCAATGACGTTGGGGTTCTGCGGTTGATACCGTGCCTTGTTGACCTCACCCTTGTGGTCAATCTTCTGCACAATGTTGAACTTAATCTCCATCGGGGCCTTCTTGGAGCTACCTCCATATCCACCAATCTCGCCCCGTTCCTCATCGTAATCATCGGGGTTGGGTGCCGTCGGGTTGGGAAGCTGCACATGGGCGATCTGTAGATAGTTTTGCGCATCGCTCGAGGTATGGGTTCCAATCAAGAGACGATGGGTTGAGTAGGGTTTGTCTGGGACTCTAAGAAGACATGAGCAAACTCAACTCGGCACAACGGGATTTTGACCAGAGAGTGCATACTCTTGCTTATCCGGAAGCCATTGTGTTGTCAAAGTCGGCCACTCCAAAGCCGTACTCAGAATCATGTCATAGAGAAACGGTGCGTTCTTTTTCCATGTCTTGTATTCTAAACAATGCGAATCCCGTTTAGCTCTCCGGTCACAGCGGAATCTGGGTTTGCAGCCAGCTCTTCTTACCCTCATTGATAATCTTCTCTTCAGTGCGCTCTTCTTCTCTCTCCTCTTGCTCCTCGAATCCTGCACCCAAAAGTAAGGTCAGCAAATGCTCCATACAAAACAAAGGAATTGCAGAGCTGATTCGTGCCTTCCTCGTAGTTATCCATGGCGGTCTGAGAATGCGAAATCGGGAACGAGAATTATAAAAATTACACAAAAAAGGTTACCAGCGTCTCAATTATCACACAAAGAGAGTAATAAGGATCTTCAAGAGTGGTATAAAGGGTGACTAGTCAGGGTTCTCGACAAGCAGAGCTTAGAGTTGCGAGCAGGGAAAGCTCTCTCGTCTGTCTTAGAGAAACGCGACGTTTCCCCGTCCAGGCGCGTTAATGGGCGTCTTGGAGCCACTAGACTCGATGCGGAAAGAACAGGCTTGGCATGATGATGACTGTTATCCGAACGACTGCGGGCAAGTTGGAACCTCCCACTTCGTTGCCACGAGGAATCTCACTTGCCAACTTGTACCCAACGGCGTTTCTGTCGCCCTCTTTTCTTATCACTTCTTTCCTTATTGTACTACTCCCTTTTCAATTAGTCCGGGGTATTTTGTTCTTTTCTATTGTTTTTGTTTTTGTGTCGCACGTTCTCTGAGGATACCCAGTGCTTTCTTTTTGTCTACGACCACACTGTCGTTTTCTGAGTATATCCTTTGTGAACTTGGATCCTTCATTGGGTTCTGACGACGATTACGACGACCCGAGGAACGAACGGACGATTGAAAGACGAAGTTATTACCTCTAACTGTATTGTTTTCTTGTAACGATATTACCGTTGACGCTTGATTCATCATGGGTGTTCCGAAATTCTTTCGCTGGCTGAGTGAGCGGTATCCGGCCATCTCGATGCTCATCGCAGAGAACCGGATACCTGAATTCGATAACCTATACCTTGACATGAACGGTATTATTCACAACTGTACGCACAAGGACAGCGATTCGCCAACGTTTCGCATGACGGAGGATCAGATGTTCATCGCTATATTCAACTATATCGAACACCTGTACGGCAAGATTAAGCCGAAAAAGCTTTTCTTCATGGCCATTGATGGTGTTGCGCCCCGTGCGAAGATGAACCAACAACGTGCGCGACGATTCCGAACAGCTCTAGACGCCGAACAAGCGAAGGAGAAGGCTATCAGTCAGGGAGTGGAAATGCCGAAGGAGGATGCATTCGACAGCAATTGCATCACTCCAGGAACGGAGTTCATGGCGAAGTTGACAGAACAATTGAAGTATTTCGTCAACAAGAAGATTTCGGAAGACAAGGATTGGCAAGGAGTTGAAATTGTTCTGTCTGGTCATGAGGTACCCGGTGAAGGTGAACACAAGATCATGGAATACATCCGGCGTTCGAAAGCACAACCCGATTACGATTCGAACCTTCGCCATTGTCTTTACGGTCTTGATGCCGATCTTATCATGCTGGGACTTCTCAGCCATGATCCCCATTTCTGTCTTCTTCGTGAAGAAGTTACCTTTGGTCGACAGGTTCAAAAGAAACCCAAGGAACTTGAGCATCAGAATTTCTATTTGTTGCATATCTGCATGGTCCGGGAGTACTTGGAGTTGGAGTTCCAGGAATTGGAGCAGGAAGGCATTTTAGGATTCCATTTTGACATGGAGCGGGTTATTGACGACTTCATCCTTATGGCATTCTTTGTCGGGAACGACTTTTTGCCTAATTTGCCAAATTTGCATATCAACGAAGGTGCCTTGGCTTTGATGTTTAAAATCTACAAGGATATCTTGCCTAAAATGGGTGGTTACATCAATGAACAGGGTGTCATCAACCGTGAACGATTGGGGATGCTTGTTAATGCTCTGAGTGACGTGGAATATCGCTTCTTCGAGGCCGAGTACTCGGACGCGCAGTGGATTCGCGCCAAGAAGAATGAAAGTGTTCCGGAACCAAATGGGAAGCACAAGAGCCTCACGGTCACCTCGGCTCAGAAGGAACTCTTCAAAGACGTGAAGAAGTACGTTCTGAACCGACCTGAAAAGGCGGTGGAACCGAAACCTTTAGACCTTCCTTCTACGCTTCTAGCTCGTGATCGCAAGTTCATCGAACAGCTCGCGGAAGATCTTCGCCTGCCATGGACAACGGTTCCTGATGAGCATGGCGACCGGTTTCTCCGGCTTCAACTCCCTGCGAGCGAGAATGGAGATGATGACGATGACGATGACGATGAGGAAGATGAAGAGGCTTCCATGGCCGTTCATCGTATCATCCGGAAATACGACAACGCCAAAGTGGAAGAGCTGTCACCTGAGGAGGCCCAGGAAGTGGCGGAGAAGAAGTACGAAATGAAGTTTCAGGAGTGGAAAAACAATTACTACCAAACCAAATTTGGTTGGGGCCTGGATAGCCATGAGGAGATGAGAGAATTGACCGAGAACTACTTTCAGGGTCTTCAATGGGTTCTGTACTACTATTACAGAGGCATTGCATCCTGGCCATGGTTCTTCCGCTATCATTATGCTCCAATGATTTCTGGTTAGTGCTACAGTGCAATTCGCAGTGACGATTCTAACAAACCTTTCCTTTAGACGTGAAACATGGTTTGAATGCCGATGTGAATTTCAACCTTGGCCAACCGTTCCGGCCATACGACCAGCTTATGGGTGTTTTGCCTGACCGAAGCAAGAAGATCGTCCCTCCTGCCTATCGGGATCTGATGACCTCGCCTGAGTCGCCTATCGTCGATTTCTACCCTCGCGATTTCGAATTGGATATGAACGGGAAGAAGATGGAATGGGAGGCTGTCGTCAAGATCCCGTTCATCGAGGAACGCCGCCTATTGGATGCCCTTAATGGAAGAGAACACCTCCTGACGCCCGAAGAGAAGGCAAGGAACGATTTTGGTGTCAGTCTCAAGTTCACCTACTCCCCCGATGTGCAGTTCATCTATCCATCAACCCTTCCTGGCGCCTTTCCCGATATCCCGCACTGCCATTGCATCGAGAATGCCTTTGATTTGCCTACCATGGATGGCCTGGAACCGTATATTGGGTTGGTTGAAGGTGTACAACTAGGCGCTGCAGCGTTAGCTGGATTCCCCAGCCTGAAGACTTTGCCGCACGTCGGCCAACTAGGCTTCCACGGAGTGACCGTATTTCAGCAAGAGAGCCGTAACGAGAGCATGGTCATTACGCTTCTTGAGCCCGGCAGCAGGTCGACTGGCGAGCTGGCCAAGTCTAAACTAGGAAAGCGCATCTTTGTGGGGTATCCTTTCCTGCAGGAAGCTTTTGTTGTCCGCGTTTCCGATGAGTTATTTGACTACACACTTTCTGAAGGATCGCCGCATGTTGTCGCTACTCCGCATGCCCCTCCAGAGATTGAAAAGTGGAGCAAAAAGGCCGATAGGATTGAAGGTGTCTATAGCAAACGACTGGGCACCATAATCGGCCCTGTGGAGGCTATGGTACATGTCCAAATGCTCAAGGGATTAATCAAGACAGACGAGGGCACCACCATGAAGGAATTCGCCGACATCCCTGGGCTGGAGACCGATTATGCCCTTCAGCTGATTGTCGATGAAGTAGTGAACCCCGACGAACGATTCATCGAACGGGAGGCCTTGCCGATTGAGGAGGAATTCCCCGAGGGATCTCGGGCCTTCTTCCTCGGAGATTTCAACTACGGTAGACCTGTTCATATCACTGGACATGATGACGGCAAGGTCAACGGTATGATTGCTTCTGTGAAAGGACGAGACCCAGAATTCGGAAAGGAACGTGCCCGGGAAGCGGAGAAGTTGTGTCCATACATGCCTTCCTATGCCATTGCGAAGAGCTTACACCTGAATCCCCTGGTGCTGGCGAAGATCACATCTTCCTTCAGTGTTGACGTTGAAGGCCAGCGCGTAAACCTGGGACTCAACTTGAAGTTCGAAGCGAAGAAGCAGAAGGTTCTTGGTTACTCACGTCGTGGAGATACAGGCTGGGAGTTCAGTCCAAAAGCAGTCAACTTAGTGCAACAGTACATGATCAACTTCCCGGAGTTCATTGCGGGCATTCAGGCAAACCCTCAGCGTGACCGGTACCAACCTACCGACTTCTATCCAGAGGAGGTTGCTTTCCAAAGAATGAAGGATATCCGGGATTGGCTCAAGTCGATCGAGGCTAAGAGCTTTGAGAGGGTCCCTCTCGATGCTGAACAACTCGACTCGGATGTGGCCAAGGTGATCGAACAGGATGCAGACACATACAATCAAAACTTGCCTCCAATGCTCCCCAAGAAGATCCGCGGTGTCCCTCGAAGTGCGCTTCTTCGTCCTTCGGACGTTGAACAACGACTTGGAAACCAGAGCTTCAAGCTTGGGGACCGCGTTGTCTACGCCCAGGACTCCGGTAAAGTGCCGATCGCCACCCGAGGAACTGTCATTGGTCTTACCCGCACGCCACGGGCGCTGTTGCTCGACGTCGTCTTCGATGCTACATTCATGAGCGGCACGACATTGGGAGATAGATGTTCGCCCTTCCGAGGCCAGACTGTCCTGGCCTCTTCCGTGTTGAACGTGTCGTACCGACAGCTGATCGCCAGTACCCGAGCTGCCGCAAGCCAACAAGCACAGAGCCACATCTCGCCACTGACGACTGCTGGCTATGGAACACCTCTGGGACCAAACGGGCAGGGCCAGCTGAGAAGCGCACCGGCTCCTCCTCCCTTGAACAGCTCCTACCGCGGTGCTGTGGCTGGCAACGGACACGCACCAAGAGGCCGTGGCCGTGGCGGACTTCAACAAACCACATTGCCTTTCCGTCCCCATCCTAGCAACGGTGTGCCCCCAACTGGTCCTCGCGGAAACGGCAGAGGTCGTGGAGGTTACGCTCGAGGAGGATACCACACGTTAGACAACAGCCACCCGGATGAGGGAATTATCAAGAACAACCCGAACTTCCAACCCAAGAGCTATTCCCAGGTTCCGCCGCCCGCCTCTGTGGATGCACGTGGACGTGGTCGCGGCCGCGGAGGCTTCCGGGGAGGATTCCGAGGCCGGGGTGCACCCCGTGGAAGAGGTGCCGCTACAGCAGGTGATTCCTGATCGCGATGTTTGTCGTCTTTGTTTGTGATGGATTCAGTTTGGTTTTCTTATTATTATTCGTGTAGTAGATATTGGTTTGTAGCCTGGTGGATAGGGCATTCTGTGTTGTGTAGGTTATTGGGTACGAAAAACGGAGTCGCAGAGCATACACATCAGGTCCTTGGACCTTCTGTTTAGAGATGTTAGATGGTGTGAGGCTACACTGAGGGGGGCTTATACCCAGCAATACAACTTTTTCGCTCGTTTACACATGACCACTTGGCGTATCATGATTATCCCTTCGGATTTTGCAGGTTCTCTTATATATAAACGGGAGGCTGCCGTACAAGGCATAAACAGCCACATCCTTGACAGCTGCGGTTAGGTGATACTCTTTTGAGCAAGAAATATATATTAAAATCTGTTCAGTTGTTTGTGAGTACAGAACACTATTCCTGTGGGCATGGGTGAGCCCTATGGGAGATGCTTCTGCAGAATACATCTCAGAAGCCATAATATGTATGATTAATTATTAAACTTTCCCTAGACCTAAATGAAAAAAAAAAAAAAAAAAAAAAAAAAAAAAACATTCAA
>JBDODB010000376.1:0-20162 GCA_039880865.1 Aspergillus proliferans | reverse complement strand
AAAATGCGTTTATATAGATGGGGGGGTATATAGTGGGGATATATAGAATATAGTGAAGAAAGCAAGGACCAGAAGAGAGAAGGGGAGAGGGGAAAAGGGAAAAGAAACCAGAAAGCACTCTTTGTCATACGTCATAGCTTCTGCCTTGCTGTTGT
Organism: Aspergillus proliferans; assembly: GCA_039880865.1. NCBI lineage: Eukaryota > Fungi > Ascomycota > Eurotiomycetes > Eurotiales > Aspergillaceae > Aspergillus > Aspergillus proliferans. Next base: position 20,007 of record JBDODB010000376.1, on the reverse strand, counting down.
AGAGGTTGTTGTTCTCGCTTGGACAACAGCTCCGGGGAACATACTAGCGCAATGAGTCAACTCTCGAATCAACAAGCTGACATGCAAGACATGAAGCATCTGATACGACTGTAAAGAAAGGCCCAGAAAGGCTGCGAGTCCTACACGGAACAAGGCAGGTTGCCGACTATGTCCGGCGTTACCTGAAGAACCCGAATAACATTGAACACCAATTACGGAGTTGAAGGGAATGTTGACTGCTCGCTTAGCCTTGAATGATTTGGTAGGGCAATATAGGAGCGCCTTAGGACTCGAAAAGCTCCCACCCTTTGAGGAGTGGAATGTTCTGGGTTTCAGAAAGGCTCTTCCGGGTTTGGACAGATTCGCCAGAATACTCACGGACGCAGGGATACTCAGAGTGATTCCTAGTAGAGTATTGAGATACTCATACCGCCGGCCAGCCCAATATCTGGCAGCAGAGATGGCGACTGCTGGATACACGGAGGCCGATGTGTACGATGCAAACGAAAGGTTAAAACAGCACAAAGAGCACGCGATTATGAATCAGTCTTCAGTCCACTCTTTCAAGGGACAGCCCCAACAGCCACAGGAGCATCCAAATGGAATGCCAGTATCGTTGTAAGGGCCGTACGAGAATTACCAACCAATGGACATCCCGACTTGAGGAACAAAACGGCCGCCTTGACCTCTGATCTACGTCGCGCTCATCTCACGCGAGAATACGGTTACAGCACTCCGGTTCGACATCTGTACATAGCATCTACACTACCGTACCCCTGGTACCTTCTCAGAGTCTAAAGGCTTTCTTTGATCCACCCGTGGTTTCTCCTTTCGTCCATCCCCACTCTAGGATTAGCTTATCGTGGGACTTGGGTACTCATACATACGACGAGCGGTGACCGGATTTTGGATTTCCAGGGATTACGGTAAATACTCCGAGCTAGTCGTTGGATCTGTTTGGTCGAGGAAATGAGGTTTTCCATCCGAATTCCATACTTCATACGCATTCTTCAGGCGCGATTGACTTGACGATCGACAACGCTGGTGCCGAATTGTCGGGTCCGCCATATGACGTCGTCAGGGGGTAAATTCCTGCCACGCTGTACGAGATACAACGAATTGTTGCGGTGACCACGGTGTTCGCCGTCTGCCCACTGCTTCAGCTAGCGTTGATGTGACAATGTGACACGGGATCGGACTTGGTATGGTGTCGACAATAGTATCATACTACTATTATTTGGCTGTTATTATTAACCACCGTGTCTGGTGTACGGAGGACTCCTACGACATGGCAACGAGTCATGCCACATCTCCGGCCATTTCCATTCGCCTCGCTGGAACAATTAAGGATTTCTAGAACATTTGCCACCAGCATTCGTTGACATGCCTTACCCAAAACAACAAAAATACCAGTCGTACGGAACACTAGTACTTGTACGTAGTACAAGTACTGGTACCAATACAACTGTGACCGGTAACCAGGATCTGCTCCCCGGACCAATAATAAACCCCACTGTGGTGATAGATCGCTGTGATCGAGAGTAAATGCGAAACAGTGGATCGGTGGTTTCCCCTGGGACGGAGCAGCTGCCCGAATGGAATTCTCATTGGCCGGTCCCTTTTTTCCTTTCGGTATGGAGCAGCCTAACTTTTTCTCCTTGGATCGGAAGACCGGAAGTTCGGGGAAACAGAAGTACGGTCTGAAAGACTTTGGGAAAGTACTTTGGAAATGGAATGCTGATCGTCATATCAGATGGGAATGTCCGTCCTTTCTCCATAGTGGCAAATCCTCCAGTCTCCAGATAACAAAGGCCGGGACAAACATACTTTAGGATCACTTGGACTAGTGACAGTTAGTTATCCGGACTATGTTCCTGGCGTACCAAACTCAGGATTATTCTCCCGTAACCTTGTCCAGCGGTCTGGCACACTATGTACATACTGGGAAGAATGTCCCACGGAACCGATACCCCTCCGGAAACAGTTCTGTTCAATCACAAAACAAACGTCACAGGATCCACTTAACCCTCAGCCAGCCTCAGCCAGCCTCAGCCACACCTTGCTCCATAATGAAGACACAAACTTCTTTGATAGCCGCTCTAAAATCTCCCACTGGCCACGCTGAAAAAACCCGTCTTTTTCCCACCGGAATCCGGCCCCGGTGCCGCGGTGACGGATAACACCAGCCTTTCTTTACTTGCTTTTACACCGTACTTTACAGAGACCCTAATCTTCTCGGTCAGCAAGACCCACAGACATGTGAACTGCTGCAAATCCTGACACACAGCGAGTTCTCCCTTCCACCGGGTCCCCGGATCGCTTCCTATTGGGCCTTGCATGTGTTTGGGACTTTCCCCCGTCAAAAACCGTAAACTTGTCCCGAGAAGGAAAGTCTCTCGCCCCAAGGTCGGGGATCGGGGATAACGGGGAATACAGCGTACTGGTACACTAGACAACTTTTTTAATATGTTAGAGCGAAATAGCGGGATCGAGTCGGACAAGTCTCGCTCGAGCGATTGATTGATTGACTGATTGCCTGATTGATTAATTAATTGATCCCACCCACTCATATTTTAGATCAGGCGGTATGATATCGCATTATGTGTTATTATTTTGGGGGTATGGAGTACGTACCCTAGTACTGGAGCAAATAGATTATGGGGCTTCGAGGCTTCGAGAACCATGGATTTAATCAATCTTTTGCAGTGCGATTCATAAGATTGAAGTCCAGACCTTTTTTTCTTGTTTGGTTGAATTGTTGAATATGTGTCTACTGCTGGGATGCCGGGTGGATGCAGTGCTCCATACACATCGGTGTGCGTATGTCCCCTACCTTGCACTGCAGAACTCGATACGCAGCTGTATACGGAGTACTCCATACGGAGGACTTTATGAGAAGCCACGCCTCGTAAGGCGTACCATTGGCAGGTCAACGGTAGCGGTCAAGTTATACGGCATTGCATGGAGGCATGTGGACGGAGTATACGGCACAGCGAACTAAGCACTGTCACGCAGTGCATGGATGTTGCATAAATTTACCGTTTACCTATCAGGGAATAAGCATATCTACGTATCTGTACCCTGTACGTACCATGTACTTGTACCCATGCAATGCAATGCAGTCATAAACAGGCCACGATCCCGGTATATACACCGACTACTGACTCATTCGTTGATAGGTTAGATCGGTGTACTCTGTACCCTGCAAGCACTTGCACATATGCCGATTTATCAAACGTGGCTTGATCGAAACCGGATCTCGAGTGGCTGCATTGCATTCTGCATGCGCAAGTACACAAATAGCAGGCGCGGACACGGAGATGTGGCACACCGCCGGTGAGGCCATGGCAACGCTGTACAGAAGATGCGATCTGAACACTTCGGATTGCTCTATCAAGAAAAGCGACCTCACGCAAACAGGGCAATTCCGTTCTACGCGGTACAAGCAGTACAAGCCCATGGTACAAATACGCACGCACTCTATAATAATGAATTAACCCGATGCAACCTGTCCGATAAGCTCGGACACAGGTCGATCTTCCATCTGGCCCTGGCCACAGATCACATCGCAAAAGTACCAAATCTCAGCTTGCATCTGCAAACCAGCCATCACGCATGGTCCTTCCGACCTGCTGCGCCGCCGTACTTTTGCCCCCTCCCCCCTTCCTCCTCGCATCGTCATCCCTAGGCTAGACACGATACGACACTAGGTCTTCTCCGTTTGTGTATTCATCCAAAAGCCCCAGCCTCCCCATGGCCCCAGCTCACGATACTAGTTAGAAGCTATGGAGTCGCATTTCGTCATAAGCGCGACGCTGTTTCCGGCCCCGGTGATTGGTCTTAGTTTTAAGCTATACCTGTATCAAAATCAAACCATCACCTGTCTATCTCACCCGTTCGGTCGTTCGTCTCGAGCTGTGTGATTCCTTCCCGATTTTTGATGTGATGTGATGATCCGATGGTGCTTAGTCTCGTTTCGCCCGTCTCAACACTAGACTAGGAATCCCACCCCGGTAACATAGCACATGCCCATGCTCCAATAATGCACGCCAGCCGGCTTCCGAGGGTCCTGCTTGATTCAAATAATTTCATATCACATCGGATGGCGTACAAGTAATCGTACCCGCATAGTATGCAGGACCAGAATGATCCGTAACCCCCTCCGGTACTCGGTTGCATGGAGCCGTAATTAGGCTTGCAGATGGATCGTCGATTGATACATGCCGGCTGGCGGCTCTATTAGCCGGTCTCAAACAAGGTCTCTGTGTGTATCCGGTAATGATCCTGGTCGGGGTTGTTATGAGTAGGTTGGCGTTTGATTCAGATGCAAGGACTTAAGGTACCGCAGTCTTCTGTAAATTGCCAATGGCGATTGCAACGAGGGAGAATGTCGTCGAAGGATGAATAAAGATCGAAGATGAAATTGCGATGACAATCCTGCCTCAGGTATACAATGTAGTTCTTATCGCCACGTGAGCTTATCGACATCATCACGAATTTGCGGGACTCCAGATGCATCCTCAACTCACCAAGACAAATCGATAATTCTACTGTCACCATCTTGATCAGGCTGGTATTCGGAATATGTGTGTCTCCTGAACAAGACTATCCAATTGACCATACAGAAGACCTGCCGCCAGCAACTTCGTGAGCAGGATGGCAAACCCCCGAACCGGTCTCTCATCATTCTCCTCTCTCCTCTTCAGACGAACCGTTCGTGTACGTTCCTCGCAGCGAATATTCCCCGGGTTTCAGACGTGTCGTCAACATCAAAGCACTGACGCTGAGCGCGCGCGATCAAACGATGACATCCCCTCTCCGTCCTCCGAACCACCACCGCAAGATCTTTCATACCTGAACCCATCACCGGACGATTACTCCCGCTTCATATTCCAGGACAAATGCCGCTCGGTCATGTTTGCAGGGTCCGGAGGACATGGGTGTGTTGCGTTTCTACGAGAGAAATATATCGAGGAGGGTCCCGCGAACGGCGGCGACGGAGGTAGTGGCGGGGGTATCTACATCCAAGCGATCGAGAACATGACCAGTTTGCATAAACTGGCGCGCAGAGGTGTCATCAGGGCTGAAAGAGGGAAGAATGGTCGCGGAAAGAGCAAAGGAGGGAAGCGAGGAGAGGATGTTCTGATCCAGGTCCCCGTTGGAACGGTAGTCCGGGAGGTATCCCGGTATGATCCTGTCGCGGAGGAAGAGATCAATCATAAAATGCGGAGGAAACCAAAGGTCGAGGAGGATGTGGATGAGATGGATGAGATGGGACTATCGTCTATTCGCCATGACCGCTGGGTGCTGTATCCCGGTGCCAAACCGTCGGATTTCTTGACGACGGTGTTTCCGGATAATCCGCCTCGGCGGCCGCAGATTGCTGCGTTGGAACCCAAGGCGCCGATTCATCTTGATCTCTCGAGGCCTATGGACAAACCGATCTTGTTGGCTGCTGGAGCTGTTGGCGGATTGGGAAACCCTCACTTTGCTTCTCGTACAAACACCAAGCCGAATTTCGCATCTAGGGGCGAGGGTGGTGTTCGTTTGGAACTGGACTTTGAATTGAAACTACTGGCAGACGTGGGGTTGGTAGGGAAACCCAATGCCGGAAAGAGTACGCTACTCCGGTCATTGACCAACAGTCGCACGCGAATCGGAGACTGGGAGTTCACCACGCTCTCCCCGAGTATCGGAACTGTGGTTATTGATGACTTCAAAGGGAGACCGCTGGTTGAGAGCAAGTCGAAGCGAACCAAGTTCACAATCGCGGACATCCCAGGTTTGATCGAAGATGCGCATCTAGACCGTGGTCTGGGACTGGGATTTTTGCGTCATATCGAGCGAGCAGGTATTCTTGCTTTCGTGGTTGATCTCAACGCCGGAGACCCCATCCAAGGGCTCAATAACTTATGGCACGAGCTCCGCGAATACAAACAGGTCAGCGACACTGAGCAGGCCTCGGAGGACGACACAGCTTCATTCGATCTATCAACACACGGCCTCCCAGAGCTCGAAGAAGAACGACAAGAGATGCGCGCGTCTAAGTCTATGGACGGTCCCATTAATGTCTCATTCGGTCCCAAAGACCCCCTTCCCTCTCTCAAACACCCGCCTATCCATACGAAGCCATGGTTCGTTGTGGCTACCAAGGCTGATCTGCCAGAGACTCAGCAGCGATACAAGGAGCTACGGGAGTATCTATCGGGCATTGAGAAGGGCGAGATTGAGCACCCTTGTGGACAGCAGGATGGATGGAAAAAGAAGCTGGTTACTGTTCCTGTGAGCGCGATTAGAGGGCAGGGTGTTGATCGCATTCCGAAGTTGGTTATGGAGTTTTTGGATTGAGCAAGCTATATATATGCATTCACGGCGTTCAGTGGATGGATACATGACCAGTCTTTGTTATGATACATTTTGTATATTATTTAAAAGCCAAAATGAATGATGTACGATAGTTCTTTGAATTTGTTTACTTTGTGGTTGAGCCCTGAATGGAAGTTATAGAAAGGAATAGTTATCAGTTTAGCGATGACGTTATGTTCCTCAAAAAAATAATCAACACCACAACAACACCAACGCAACAACCATGATTCCACGCCATTCCTGCTCGAACTCCTCATTTCATTCCACATGAAACAGTGCTAATATACGCTTCAACGGCCTACCCAAGAGATGTCCACATCTCTCCCATCTGTGGTTGCCCACGCACTCTCCACCATCGCCGAACCAATCCCCGAAGACCCCATACGCCAGTGCACAAAACACAACCTCAACGCCCTCCACGACCTCCTATTCAAATGTCAAGACCTAGCCCTCAACCTCGCCGACGCGAAACTGCGCGTTTTCCCCTTCAAAGATGTGGAGACTTGCTGGCGACGACTGTATACCGACGCGAGTATCGTGAAAGCCTGTCTGGTGATCGTTGAGAACTGCGGGGCCCTGGACGACGAGGGGGATAATGATGGCATAGGGAAACATAAGACGGGCAAGGAGCTTTGTGCACGATGGGCTGAGAGGTTATTGGAGCAGGGGAATGGCGCGACGATGAAGTGGAAGATTCACCCCAACGCGTGGTTATCGCCGACTATTCATGTGCTCGATAAAGCGTTGATAATGACCGGTGCGCCGTTACGTGAATCACTCGTTGAAACCCTCTTATCTACTCTTCAAGCCGCTACGGTACAAAACGCAGACTCTAAAGGCGACGAAAGTGATGACTCGGAATGCTACCGTGCTGCTAAACGCAGAAAGTTCTCCCCTCCGCTATTCCCACCCGATACAGCCCCCTCTATGCGCTTAAAATCGCCGATTCCCCGTCTCTCAGCGCCGTCGTTCGACGCCATCGAGCACCATATACAAGATGTCCGGACGCCGCTGGTGATAACGGATGCAGTAGAGCATTGGCCAGCCATGTCGGCGAGACCTTGGTCGTCGCGGGATTACTGGATGGATCGGACGTTTAGTGGAAAACGGCTAGTTCCTGTGGAGGTTGGGAGGTCATATACGGATGAGGGATGGGGGCAGCGGATTATGGAGTTTGGAGAGTTTGTGGATAGGTTTGTTTGGAGGGATGAGACGATGTCGGGGGGGGAGGATTCTGGTCAGACGGGGTATATGGCGCAGCATGATCTTTTGTCGCAGATTCCGGCGTTGAGGAAAGATATTTGCATACCGGATTATTGCTATATTGATCCTCCAGCGGCGGAACCTGGGACGCCGGTCTATCTCAAGAAGCAGCGGGAACAGGCAGAAAATGCCAAAGCGAATGGCGCAAAAACCTCCGAAGATACAAACGGTGACAACAGCAACCGAAGAAACTCAGAATCCTCCGAAATAAGCCTCCCAGGCGACCCCATAATCAACACTTGGATCGGCCCCGCATGGACTATATCACCCCTCCACCACGACCCATACCACAATATCCTCGTCCAGGTAGTAGGCACCAAATACGTTCGTCTCTACTCACCACACACGCCAGCCTCCCAAATCTACCCCCGTGGAATGGAAGCCGTCGCCTCATCCCCTGCAAAGAACCAGACAGGGTCCGAAGAACAAAAACCAAACCACCAGCTCATTGACATGTCGAATACGTCGCAGGTTGATTTGACATCCATTGAGCTTTCCCCGGCTGAAGAGGACCAGTGGGATGCACTTTGGCCTGGGTTCTTGCAGGCGGAGTACGTCGAGACTGTGCTTAAGGAAGGGGAATGCCTTTATATCCCGGTTGGATGGTGGCATTACGTCCGGGGATTGAAGGCGGGTGCCAGTGTTAGTTTTTGGTGGGAGTAGGATATTCTTGATGTGACCATGATTGATTGATACCACTGCATTGGGTGGCGTTGGAAAATAGGTACTAGACAATATCATTGCTCATTGCTAAACCAAAATCAGAGGGTCACCAGAGCCCTTTAGCTATATACAACATCTTGTAATTCCTATTTCGAGGCCTTCCTAGCGAAGAGTAAAGGCTTCCCAGCCTCGATCGAATCACCCTGCTGAACCAAGACCTTCTCAACAGTCGTCCCAACAACCGCCGGATCAGCCCGGACAGCGATCTCGAGTTTCATCGCTTCGAGAATGATAACGACCTGGTCCTTGCCAATCTTATCGCCTTGGCTCACTTCGACCTTCCACACATTCGCATTGAGCGGTGCTTCAACAGGCAGAATCTCAGGATCTACACAATCAGCCTCTACCCCAAAAAGCACTCAGCGAAAAGGAAAGGGGAAAAAGAACATACCTTTAAACAACTCCTCAACCTCATCAACCGGCACCCCCCTCTCCGCCTTCTCCCTCCCCCACCTCTCCAACAAAACCCCCTCAAGCTCATCCATCTCCCTCTGCGCCCCCCTCTGCTCCTCCCTAATCCTCGCAACCTCCTCCCTCGTATCCCTAAGCAACCGATTATGCTCCTCCATGTCGAAGACGACTTCTTCCCATTCGTACTCGTAGCGCCCGCTGTTGAAGAGCGCGAGTTGTTTCTCGTATTCGGCTTCGGTTACGCGGTAGAAGGTTATTTGGTCGAAGTCTTCGAAGAGCCACGGGCGGTTGGGGGTGTAGTTCTTTTTGCTGCCGAGAATGTCGACGCCGGGGATTGTCATGCCGGTCATTTGGTAGCCACCGGGGGAGTCGACGTTGTATAGTCTTTGTTTGTTAGCATTTGATCTGATATGGTTATGATAGGGCTAGGGGGGAGGACTCACGCCATACAACTCCCACCCCACGAAACCGACCCAGCAGGCGTATAAACCCGACTAGGATTCATCTTCGGACAATTCATCCTCTGCCTCGGATCAACCGGCAACGCCAGCGGTAGCGCCGTGAAAAACCCTACCGAAACAACCATCAATTTCGCAGTTAGGAAAATCTTCTCAAACTGCTCTCTGTTAAACGCGTTGTTCTTCGCCACGAACTCTAAATTGGAGGGAAGGTAAGAGGCGTAGGGCCGTTGCGTCTCCATGTAGCGTTTCAGGGCGTCTTTTTGGCGCTGGCTTTCGAAGGTCAACGGGAGCTTGAAGAGGCGGCTGGGCATTTTGGCTGCGCTGAGGTCGCCTAGGGCGGCTTCGATGGAGGTTAGGTATTGTAGGAGTTTGGGTTGGGGGGTTTTGAGGCCGTCGTAGTAGAGCATTAGGGCTGGAGAGTGTTAGTGGGTGTAGTGGGAGCTTTGAGGGAGGGGTTGACGTGCAGTTACCACATCCAACCATGCCAATCAATCCGTTGGAGAAGGTAATATCTCCCTTGCCCTCATTCAGAGCTTTCTTGAGAGCAGTCACTCTGCAGCGGTGGTTCAAGTCGAAAGCACCATGACCGTAGTCAATCAAGATGTAATCATCACCAGCCTGTCGATAAGAAACAAGCGGCTGGTTACCCTTCTCCTGAATTTGGTGAACAACACCACTTCCACGAGACTCCTTCGTTAGAACCGGGGGAAGCTCATCCTTCAAAGGCTGAATGCCATCAAAGTCCTGTCCTTGATAGCACCACTGCACCACCTCATCGACAAACTTCTCCGTCTCCTTCCTTGCAGAAATAGCATCCGCGAGAGAAACAGCCCGATATCTCAGCGTATCACCAGCTTTAACCTGCCCTAATTTCCACAAGTCCGCCTTGACAATCGTATGACTGCTGATAAATCCACCGAAATCCGGTCCATCCTGCGGGAAGATAACCGGGTCGTCACCAGTCCAGTTTAGGGAACCAATGGCATATCCGTATTCGATCAGGTTCGATGGATGCGCTCCGCCCTCTCCGCCGTCCGAACGAGCCCATTTGGGTTTCGGGCCGATGAGACGGATTCCTCCGCGAGCTGCGTTGTGCGAGATCTTCCAGTCTGTCTCGTAGAGCATGTCGATGCTCTCCGGGACGATATAGCCCTGGTCGTAAGGACCAGGCATGGAGAGAAGTTCCCAACGGTCGGGATACTTGGGGATAAGATGGTCCGGCAGGCGAAGGTCACCGCTGACATTTGGCAATTGATTCGTAATAGACAGGAGATCACCAGACGCAAGCTGTCGTCCCTGGTAGCCACCAACGCCTACCATCGGTGCAGTCGCCTTCGATCCGAACCAATGGGCGACGTTGGTGAAGCCTCCATACACAGCGAGATAGGAACGGCATCCGTTTCCGTTGGTCTTGCCAATAGTCAAGCGCTGACCAGTGGAGACCTTGATCCGAGACCACATTGAGATCGGAGTACCGTCAAGTTTGGCATCAACCGACGCACCGCACAGTGAGACCAGCGCTGGGCCCAGGAAGCGTAGTTCGGGTCCACTCAATGTTATTTCCAAAGCCTCAGTACCAACGGGGTTTCCGACGAGTGCGTTTGCAATGCGGAATGCTAATGGGTCCATAGGTCCTGAGTGACAGAAACCTCTGCCAAGGGTTGGACGGCCAGGCCAGTCCTCGATGAGGGTGTAGGCACCGCCAGACACGACATCGATTGCAGAGGGGCTGAACTGGAAGTTGTCCAAGAATCTGGTCAATGTGTTTCCGGCGATGAACCGCTCGTCATCGAGGATCTTGGACAGGAACTCAAGGTTTGTTGGTGGGCCGCAGATTCGTGACTCGGTTAGGATAGTCTGTATGCCCTTGATAGCATCTTGTCGACTCGAAGAATGGTACATGACCTTGGCTAGCAGAGGATCGTAATTGGCAGATACTTTGATGCCTCTGTAGACCCATGTGTCGATCCGAGACCCCGGGATCTCCTTCCACTCGACATCCTGTAATGTTCCCGGGCAAGGAGCAAAGTCTTTAATCGGATTCTCAGCATAGACACGAGCTTCGATGGCAGACCCAGAAGGCCCCTTCAGCGGCAGATTGGTCAAGAATGACGCCTCTAAGCCCTTCTTCCCAGAAATCTGGGCATCTGCTTGTTTCAACATGAGCTCCACCAAATCAACACCATAGCAGAGTTCTGTAATCCCATGCTCAACCTGCAATCGCGTGTTCATTTCTAAGAAAAAGAAAGCCCCCGTATCATCATCAACGAGATACTCAATCGTACCAGCCGAGCCATACTTGATGGACTCCGCCAAGCTAACGGCAGCTTCACCCAGTTTCTCTCGCAGGCCTGAATTCCTCGAGACAAACGGACTGGGACACTCCTCGATGACCTTCTGGTGTCTTCTTTGGATGGAGCATTCACGCTCGCCAATATAGATTGCTTTTCCGTCTCCGTTTCCGAAGACTTGGACTTCGATATGGTGGCTGGATGGGTAGTATCGTTCGATGAACATCCCCGCATTCTTGAAAAGAGCTTCGCCTCTGGATCGAACTGTGGCGAAGGACTCGCGCACCTCTGATTCGGAGTTGCAGGTAAGCAATCCCATTCCACCACCGCCCGCGGTGGCTTTGAGCATGACCTGGGGGTGTCAGTTAATCCGTACTCAGATTATCAGGTAAGACCTGGGTGGCTTACTGGAAATCCCAAGCCTTTGGACACCTGAACCGCCTCATCTTCAGTCGTCACCAGGCCCTTCGATCCAGGAACGATGGGAACACCGGCTTTTGTGGCCAAATCCCTAGCAGTATGTTTAAGTCCAAACGCTTCGATGCTCTCCGGCGAAGGACCTGCAAAGACAATCCCTGCAGCGGTGGCAGCTCTAGCAAAGTCGGAATTCTCAGACAAGAATCCGTATCCGGGGATGATCGCATCGGCATTATTTCGTTTCGCGATGTCTATGATTTGGTCTCTGTCGTGCTGTTAGCGTGGCGGTCAATCTCGGGGAGTAGTGATCGTACCCATCGATGTATGCTTTTGACGGATGGCCCGAGAGGAGAACAGCTTGATCTGCGAGATGGACATGTGTTGAAGCAGCATCAGGTTCTGTGTAGACTGCGACCGTTCGAATGTTGAGCTTCCTATTTATCAAAGGCAATTAGCATGCGTCATGCGCGCTCAGTTCCAGAGTTACATACCTCGCAGTCTTCAAAATGCGCACAGCAATCTCGCCTCGATTGGCGACTAATAACGTCTTGAGAGAATTCATTGTACGAGCAGAGACATATATAATAATCGCAGTAAGTAATTCTGCAGGAATCCGTTGGCTATCTTTAAAAGGCCAGCTAACGAGGGGTGTTATCTTACTCCTCTCCAATCCCTCGGTTACAAAGCTACCCAAAGTAACTGTACTTACGTGCCTCTCGGCGCCGGGGCCCAATAACGGAGCTCATCCTGTTATCAAGGACCTCCGGATCGACGGGGGTGTGGACCGAAAATAGCCTGGGGCATTTGGGGTCATGTTTGGATAGAGTATCTGTGAGGTGTGCTATTGATCGGTTGGCCGAGTTGGAGACGCAATACGCAGTGGCGATGTGGCTCTCCCATGTCCACTCTGCAAGCACGGACTCCGAACCCCTCATTATGTTGCTTATATCTATTGGGATTGGTCTCAGCAATTCAGCTGTGGTGATTCAGTGATAACCATCTGTTGTTCTTCTTGTTTTGAGAGAGTACGGGGTCCCATACTCATATCGGACTACACATCACCATGCCTCCGATTCAACAAAAAGCATTAATTAATGTTGACCTGGGGGAAGCTGTACGATTTCCCCTCTTTATCTTTTAATAGCTGAATTGGAATTGTTTGGTTGACGATGGTAAACAGTACGGCAACTGGTCCCTCGGACCCGACCTCGAGCTCCTCCCCATGATCGATATCGCCAACGTCGCCTGCGGCTTCCACGGCGGCGACCCCCTGATCATGATGGACACCATCCGCAACTGCAAAGCCCACAACGTCCGGGTAGGAGCACACCCGGGCCTACCGGATCTCCAAGGTTTCGGGCGACGGGAAATGAAGCTCTCGCCCGAGGAATTAACGGCGATCACCATCTACCAAGTCGGAGCGCTGAAGGGCTTCCTGGACCACGAGGGCGTGCCTCTTAACCACGTCAAGCCCCATGGGGTGCTGTATGGGATGATGTGCCGGGACTATGAGGTAGCCAAGGCTGTGATGGAGGGGATTCCCAAGGGCGTTCCGGTGTTTGGTCTTGCGGGGACTAATATGGAGCGTGCTGCCAATGATTTGGGGATTGAATTCTGGGCCGAACTTTATGGTGACGTCAAGTATGATTCGCGGGGAATGTTGATGATTGACCGTAAGAAGAAACCGTGGGATCTGGGCGATGCTGAGAGGCACATTCGCCAGCAGATCGAGGACAGCTCGGTCACGGCGGTGGATGGGACAGTGGTGCAGTTGCAGTTGAAGAACTACCCTCTGTCCATGTGCTGCCATTCAGATTCGCCAGGGTGTTTGGACATTGTCAGCACGGCACGGAGGGTGGCAGACGAATTCAACCAGAAGAATGGACATAAATAGGAGGCATTTGTAGATAGCAGCATCAAAATGGTCTCTTCACTCAAAAGCATAGTATTGGCTAATATAACTAACTATAAGTTATAAAGAATATCAACAACATCCGATATGGTATAAACGGCAATGACGGTGGAATGGCCACGATATGGCGTGGTCTGAAATCGCAAAGTCGTGGTGTTTCCACTTAGGCATTGTAGCCAACTATAGTATGTCGCTAGCGTCGACACCATGCCAATTTGGGATTTAGTGCGTGGATACTAACGCGAACCTCGGGAAGAGGTGATTGGCCGCAGCGTCTTAGTGTCGGTTGCCTATAGAGTCGTGGCAGCGCTTCTGTCATCGGTGGAAATGGAACATAAAAAGCCAAGTGTATCTGCTGCAGACCTCACCCTTGAATGATTTAGAGATCGAAACCCCCTACCAAGTACAGGATAGTCTTTGACTGGAATTCGTTCATCCGAGAGCCGGATCCGCAAGTCCAGGCAGATCTTGCAAAACCCACAAGAGATAATTGCGAGAAGCTCAAAATGCCTTTCGAAGGTTGTTATCCTTTCTATCTACTTATTTGTGACTCTCTAGTTGACACTCTGGCAGATTTGTAAGCTATCTTAATCCGCCAGAACTCACCTATTGGCTCCGATCCGAAAATCTCTCATTGAGAGTCATTGAAGGCTTTTTTCGCTGGTATCATGAAAATCACAACTTAGAGTATCAGTCAGGCTTTCTCACTATGGTTCGTTTCTGGAGAATGTGGGTTCGCGAAGAAACGGGAAACTCACTACCTTTAGAATTATCGCGGAAGGTGACCTACGTAAGTTCCAAGTGTAACTTCTCCAATTCGCCAGATTGTTGAAAGACTCCAACTGACTTTCAAAGCTGACCTCTAACACCCTCACCAACGAGTGGAGCCTCGATAAGGGTGCAAAAGAATAACCCCCTATCAACATTGACGATCTTTTATTCACCACATGGCATCTGTTGGCTGTGTGCGATCTGGCCTTTCCCACCTTTCGGGCCCTAATTCAGTTGAATTCAATGCGGAAAATGATATGCTCCTCAACGGCCCGGCCTGGGACTTTGATTGAGTCTAATGCGCATGAAAATGTCGGGGACGCCCTGAAATGGAAAGACGTGGCACTTTACATGGTGAAACACCCTGAAGATCCAAATCGCCGCGAGCGGGTTAGCCGGCTTTGAAGACGACGGTAATATCGCATCGTCGTGCTGTAGTTGCTGGTCCATACTAGA
Organism: Aspergillus proliferans; assembly: GCA_039880865.1. NCBI lineage: Eukaryota > Fungi > Ascomycota > Eurotiomycetes > Eurotiales > Aspergillaceae > Aspergillus > Aspergillus proliferans. The sequence goes on along the minus strand of JBDODB010000376.1, from coordinate 4,936 downwards.
GTCACCATCAAATTCGGGGAAGAATGACTTGAAAATATCCCTTTTCACGGCAAATGATGTCATGTTCTCACGCCCGGGCTGATCTTCGCAGTAGATATTGTGGAAAAATAGATACCTCTGATCAGAAAAGAAAGTTTCTGTGTCTGTCATTCCACAGCGTTGCTCCAATGACCACTCTTCGATTTTGTCCCAGCTCTGCGATGGAGTTGGATAGGCAATCTTCAGCGGAGTCATTTCCATCAGAAGAGAAGCAACGCGACTGCTCCACTCGCTTAAAGTGGATTTGTCATATTGAAACAGTTCAGGGGGGGTGAAGACGAGTTAAGAGCTTATGAATCGCGATAGATTCTATAGAACTTGTAGGGCAGGAGCTTTTTGGGCCCGGTAGAATAAATCCAACCTCAGCCGCGCATGATTTAAACCGCTTCCATAGTTCTGAACGATCAAGTCTTGGCTTTTCGGAAGACTGGCTGAGGCCAAGTGGGTGAAGATCCGTAAGTCCAAAGAAATGGCGCATAGCGAAAAGGAACAATTGCCTATATGCCGACCAAAATCCGTATTCCTTCGACCCTTCGCGCTGATCGAAATCGTTCTCGGAGGTTTGAATCTTGTACTGGAAGCCTTGAGGAGAAACATAGCGTTTGAGCATTGCCTCTCGGATAGTCCCTTTGAACTTTGGAGAAAGCACTCTTTTGATAACATCGGTCATAACTTTGAGGTACTTAGTGTTTTCAAGAAAGGTTCGTAATGATGGTATGGTTTTGGGATATTGTAGCGCAGCTTGTCGAAGCCGCATCCGTGTATCAGGGTGATTGCATGTGGGAATGCCACTCCATCTTGAAAGATTTGGTCAATATGTCGACGGTCTGCCAACGATAAGCGGGGGCATCGCCCCTCTAATAATGAAAGTGTTACTGGATCTAGATTTTCTGAATTTTCACACGTTAGTAAACGCCAAGCATGATATATCTGTAATAAATAATCTGCAAGTTTCTATAAGCGTTATTATAAAATTTTCTTATATTGAGATGGTTGCTTACTTCGGGGCATTTTAAGCTAGGGAGATGGGTCCCCATAAACCAGGATTTCCACAGCGCTGGGAAATCTAAAAGCAAATCTAGATGACTTGCTAGAGAGCTAAATGCGCACTGGCTCTCTTTAGGGCTAAAGATCCGATTGAACTCGCGGCACTTAGTTGGTGACCATTTCGCAAGCCACTGGCGAGCAGCCTCTGTCTCCCCACGTTGTTGAAAGTATCGAATATTCCGAAAGATTTCACCATCACCAAAATGTTGGGATTTCTCATCGAACTCGCGTAGCCTTCTCCAACAATCATCGTTCAGTTTGGCAGAATCGTATAAGTCAAAGTTCCACCAGCGATCATTTGGTGGGAGCCACTGGAGTGCTGCGGCAATGCGATGTTGCCCTTGGAAACAATATAGCACCTGGCCCTCTGGAAGTTGTAAATCTGTAATGCCTCCGACTGATAAGCCATTATCTGCTAGCTTTTGTAGTTCCGAGGAAGGTATTTCGCTGGGAATCCAAGTGAGTGGATCGAGTCGGCGACACCCCTCAAGTTCGAATCGGTGAAGAAAATGATCAATCCTTGACTGTGCCAAAGCTCGAGATCCAGGAACGTTGATATCTTCAAACTCAATTTCATCTGACGCAGGTTGGTATACATCGTTAGGTTTGGATGTTTGGATATTTGTTATGTTACATTTTTCAGGCAAATGGGATCTGTGCTCATCATGCGAGACCAATGGATGCATCCTCGAACAAAGCATCCTTCTGTTTGGCCATCATCGTTCGTTCTTTCAGAAGCCTCACTCTTTGCCGCTTCGCCTCTTCCAGATCAATGGTATCATCTGCTTGTTCTCTCACCATGTCACGTAGTTCAACAGGAAGTTTTGCCAATGCTCGCTCCAGCACCTTTTCTCTCTCCTTCCACCAAGTGTCTCTCTGTGGGGGCACGTTTGCAGAAGAGATGATGCGTATGTGCGGATCTACCAAGTAGAAGACCAGCAATTTGCGGTGGCCGGGCTTGGATGGGTCAACCAGGGAAAATGGAGACATGCTGCGTTGTAGTGTGTGAGGGAACGTGATCAGACGGCCTTCGTGAGTCGAGATTTCGCCCAGTTCTTGAGTGACTGAGGTTACGTCCCACGCGTTGGTGAATCCGTAGATAGGCTCAAGCCATTCATGGTGGTATTGGGGATAGTCTGTCAATCGAATTTCATTTGGAAGCGAACGTTGGCGGAAGGCGATTTTGTGTTCTGTCACATTTTCACTGTCGTAGCAGTACATAGCTGTCGCACAAATGTGTTCGTTCTGGGGGAATTAGCTTCAGAGGTCAACCCGACCTGGAGAATAGAACTCACCAATTGCCCATCTAGGCACCACGGCTCGCCCTTATAAGAAGGGATTTCAGGAGTCAACTCGATATTGGTCATTTTGACAATCACTTGCAATCCCTGTGAGAATTTCTCGCATAGATCGACGCGATCCTCATCCACTTCAGGGGGTGTGAATTCCCCAGGCTCCGGAAGTATGACCGTGCAAGCGTCCTCATGCTGGCCAACCACCTCATAATCCCCTTCGAGAAATTCAATTTCATTGCACTGGATTCTCGCCCACTTGTTTTGTACATATGTCAATGTTGAGTTCCAAAGTGGTAACGTCCGAGTCAGAACATCCTCGATGGTTTCATACAGTCCCCGGTTCTCCCAAGGGGGAAGATTGTTGATGTAAGAAGTGATGTGGCATCTTTCGTCTTCACCAAACGCCACGTCGCATGGCAGCCATTGAAATCTTCGACTGTATGGTTTCCCCCTTTTCCAACGTTCTGGCCAGGATGTATCAAATGCATGGTCATGTGCTTGTTCCTCTGGTGGGATTGGAATAAGGACTCCTTGCCCCTTATCCACGCAATCGTCAACGCCGATTGTCTGGTCTGGAAAAATGCGCGTACGCCCGTAGATAACGGGACATATTGAGGGATCCACAGGGTTGACGATCTTTTTCTTGCTTTCGGGTGGGCAGTCCTTGTTCCCTCCGGCTGGCTCCAGCGAGCGAGACGCCTCTTTCAGGGCCTTTGTGGTGGAGGCTGGTATCGCAGAATCCGACTTGAACACGCCTGGATCCAGGGCAAATGTGTACCCGGTCTTCAGCAGATTTTCAGCTTTCCACTGGAGTTCCTTGATGATCCAGCTTGTCATTTTTGGGGTGACATCTTCGCCGCTCGCGGTTTGTTGTAGCAGTTCCTTGAGAGCCCCATCGTCAGATATCTACCGAGAGTGAGCTCAGGTTTTTCCGTAGTCATTGAAACACCCTTGCATACCTTGGAGTGCCAGTCTGGTTTTTCCGTGATTGCATTGATGATTCGCATCATCACGATATCCCGATGTACATTGAGGCGACCGACATACATGCCCAAGTCCTCGCACTGAAGTGCGGAAGGAAACCCCCGCCTTGGAGCAAAGTTCAGGGGCAACGAAAACCCCGGAAGTCCGGGGGCTTTTTGCGAAGCCATTGGGCTGAGACTAAGGCAATCTGTATGGGAAGGGTGGGTTCTTAATCAACTACTTGCGGCGTCGCCCGCCAACCACTTATCCGACGCCGCAAGTAGTCAAGTAGTATAACTCTGGGCAGCTCCAATTTTCATTTCCGGATGATCGCCTGTCGTCTTGAATGTACTCGCACCCCGTAGCTGAAATAAGGAGTGGAAGATGCCTGAAAACCAAGTAATTCAGCCCCACATAACCGGACTATAATGACGTCAATGTTCCTGACATTGTACATTGTACGGAGTACGCTCTGGAAAAATAGAATAGAAAAACTTTGAAATGGCATACGTGGTTTATACAAACAAAAAAAAAAAAAAATTTAAAAAAAAAGGATAGATAAATATATTACAGTGAGGATTTGCTGGTAGACAACAACTCATTGACCTGTAGGAAAGAGACTGCCAACATATATTCGAATGCATATTCGAATCTATATTACTCGTATCAAAAATGAGAGAATGCGCTCAGGCTGGTCCATCTTAGGCGGTGAATCAACACACCGCCTCTTACTGCTCGAATCTACGAGTATGGATATCACCTTTTGCCGACACAAGTATCCGTCACCACCTTTCTTGGTCAGGTTATGCAGCTGGTCATTTGGTATAGGATCTGATGCCCCATTGGCAGATTGAGGGAGCCGACAAAAAACGACCGGAGTGTCAGTAACGCACTGCTATACAAGGCGCACATATAGCCAAGGGGGGGGGGGGGAGAGAGAGAGAGAGATCTAAACTACCCTGCACAGGTAGAAAGAAGCCTGAGCCTGAGGCCTCACAGAAATCCGAGCTATTGAATTTCTTTGTTGTCACGGAGCTCAGCTGGGATGATGGAACATCAACTCATGTATTCTACCTAGGTAGCTATCGACGAGAATAATCAACATGAGGAAAGAAGAAGAGGAATGATGTGCCATCAGCGTTGACGAGACTTATATCCCGTGAGAGGTATACACGTGACCAGACCGTCACATTTGTGCCCGGGGTGGCTCCCTAAACTCTGTGTGTGGGACTCGTATGGCATAGAAAGATGTATATCAACCTATAAAAAAGTGATTATCGACATAGCCTTCATATCAAGTTGGAGGGGCGATGGGAGGGATTATATAGAACCACGCACGGGTACGCACAAAGACAAGTGGCGCTAGACTGAAAGGTCAAAGTTAAATCTAAATGGACCTCAACCATAGCAGTCCGATATGGTGTAATGGTTAACATCGCCGTCTCTCACACGGCAGCTCGGGGTTCGATTCCCCGTGTCGGAATTACTTTTTGCTTTTTTCAATGGTACATTGAATGGATGCGCCTCCTCTCTTCTTTCTTTCTTTCTTTCTCTTTTTTTTTTTTTTTTTTTTTTTTTTTTTTTTTTTTTTT
>JBDODB010000375.1:0-20303 GCA_039880865.1 Aspergillus proliferans | reverse complement strand
AAAGCGACAGTGTACATAGCGATTACCATCACGGCGGCTTACCCGGCCGCCCCGCAGGACCTGCCGCCACTCGGCCTACAGGGCTGACAGATGCGTGTATGAACTATAATAATAATAATAATAATAATATGTACTTGTAATAGATGGATCGAAGGGGGAGTGTTCTAGACCGAGTGCTGGCGAAATTGGCTTGTTTTGGAACTAATGAAAAGCTTTCTCGATAGGGGTAAATATTTCAGTAACAAGCAGATCTTGTGGGAATTTTTGCTTTCTTAAGCTTAAAATCACTACTCTGAGTATAAATCTACTCTGAGAACGTCTGTTGACGGTCATCAACACATCATGGTACATCTTAGTAAACTGCCCCCGCTAACTATCCAACAGCAACTCAACGCCCACTTCATTTCCCAAATTTCTTTACAGTTTGTAACGCCGTCCCATATTCCGCATCAGCATCAGCATCCGCGCCCCAGCCCAGCATTATTTTCGCACAACAACGCTGGCAGTCGTCATAACGGCATTCCCCAAGCTCATACATGCAAGAAGAAAGCCTCCACCTCTTAGCCACCAATACCGCTAGAGGGGCCCCAAGATTGGCACACCGCGAGTTGACATCTGCGCCGGCCGAAAGCAGCAACCTTGTAGCTTTCTTCCTGCCCCCTTCCACGGCTGCATGCAGTGTGGTCCTATGCCCCTTTCTCTCGAGACAAATGTCTGCACCATAAACAATGAGGGTCTCGACTCCATCGTAGTCGCCTCTTGTGGCAGCCATGTATAGCAGTGTTGCGTCGCTTGGGGGGTCTCTCGGTAGATCAGATGGAATCTCGCCACCCATGACTGGTCCCAGGCTGCTCTCAACATTGAAAAATACCATCAATGGGGTTATTATGCTTAGACACTCGTACTGCTGTGTACATCCCATGCACCGGACTTTACTAGCACCCGTATTTTTCTACATCCGTTCCGGCCATCGAGCACCCTTCCGACTAATCTCCCTGTACTTTAATCATCATGATCTTGATTATCACTTTCTAGGTCGGAGGTAGGCCATCGCGCGGTAATATGCGAGCTTCCTTTTACCTGAAAGAATTTTATTGCGCAACTCTGATATGTCGGAGGCCTGTCGGGAAACATCAAAATGGTCGAAGATGTTTTGATGAGACTCGGGGACTAAGTCTGTTGCTTTGATGCATGGGACCGCGGCCTGTCCAGAGGAGGGCAAGATTGTCTGATTCCGTCAGTTGAAAAGTTCTGCGGCGATCATGCAAGTGGACTTACCGTTGTAGATCCCCTCTTCTTGGGGCCTTGGGCGCCCCGCTCCCAGAGTTCGATAGTCGCCTTTAGTCGTCCCACCCAGTCTTCAACTTTGAGGGTGGTCCTGATCTCTTTGTACATATCGTCGTCTGACTCGACATCGTCGCCACTATCTTCCGGTGCATGCTTGGCTCTGCTCCTTCCATTCCCGAAGCGGCGTTGCAAGTCCTTAACGCGATCCTTGCAGCCTTCTGTCTCCCAGTGGGCCTTCTTGTCATTGTGATCCTCTTCGATATTGACGACAACGACTACCTGAACATCATTTGTTTTGCAAAGCCACTGCCTCATATCCCCCAACAGGTCATCGTACTTTTCACTGAACGCGGCTTCAAACACGACGGTAGGAAGTACATCTCCGGTGGCAGGGTCCTCAAATGCGAAGCAACAATCAGGAATTTTATGCCATGCCTGTCTCTTCTTCCCAGCATTTTCGATAGTTCCTGCGAGCATGTGGGATTCGGGAGTGACTTGGATACAGCGGCGTTCTTGGCAGGTGAGAATGCCCAAATCAACAATGTCTGCATAGAACTGGGAGGCAAAGCGGAAGACTGCGTCATGTAAAGCGCTTGCCATGGCTTTCACAGTTAAGACTCCGGTTTGTGGGTCGTAAACAGCACGACGGCCCTTCAAAAGACTTTTGATTTCATAAGCGTAGAGTGTCTCCTCCTCCACACGTAATTTCAAATTGATTTCCTCTAGCGTGTTCAGGAAGTGGTTAATCGTATCGACAGCCTCTGGCAGATTCAGAGGTTCTTGGTGTTCTCGATCTTCATCCGATTCCAATTGCTCGAGTCGGAACTGAGAGCTTCTCCTGCGCTTGACAACGGTGACTGTAGACATTATTGGGTATAATATGAAGTTGTGTGCGAAAATTGTCTTGAGATTTGGCCAAGGATGAGTTGAGCAGTGAATATTGATAAGGAATAATGTTGGACCGATTAGGCGAGCTTCGCCGGTCCGATGATATAGTTAGGCCAAAATATCATTTTAACGTAATCAACCACCGAGCCGCGGATACCACCGAGCCGCGTGTTTTCCTTTCGTTCTACCACTCCCTTCTTTCAACGCGTCATTTACCATCAAAAAATGCCACTTTCAAAAGAAAATCAAATCCAGATGGCTATTTCAGCCTATGAAAAAGGTCAATTTAAATCAAAATCACAAGCTGCCAAAGTTTTTGCAGTGCCTGAATCTACTCTTCGTGACCGGCTTCATGGAATCAAACCACGTACAGAAACACGCGCAAATAGTCATAGAATGACTACTAGTGAAGAAGAAGCTCTCAGTAGGCAACTTCTAGAAGCAGACAAGCGAGGCTTTCCAATTCGGCCTGAGTTTCTGCGCACAATGGCACAATTATTGCTGCAAGAGCGTGTCAAGGATCATACTGTAACCCTTGGTGTCAACTGGGCCTATAAGTTTGTCAAGCGCCATCCTGAACTACGTTCAAGATTTAATCGAAGGATCACGCATCAGCGTGCAAAACATGTGACGGCTCAACGCCAGACAAACAGCGCCAACATGTCAAACGACGCCATACAAGCAATATGGGCAAACAAGGGCTTAAGCCGCACCACACAAATGTCTATAAAGACCGTTCATCGCCTAGATAGATTTCCTTTTCTTCTTCTTTCCCAGATTCGATATTCTCGTCGTTAGGCTACCTAGTCTAGATATGAATATTATTCGTTTTATCTGCTAGTTTCCGAGTCCGCGACACAGTCTTTACCGAAAATTTAAGGTTTGCGCTAAACAGTTCAGGGTAAGGGCTAATATGGAGTTCTGGCCACTTAAAGAATCATGTGACTGGGTTCAGGCCACCCAAAAATATTTTGGGTGGCTTCTTCTTTTTGGTTAGCCTAAACTCTATTTTGGGTACATGCCACCCTACCACTCACCCTACGACTCCTAACTATGTACGTGCATTTGCTAACTAACTATGTAGTTAGTTACTCTCCACACCTCAGCTAGCCACATCAATTTGGCGATCTGTGGATCCCAAGTCCTGTACAGAGTATGTAGTACTCTGTACTGTACTATGTTTTACCATACTATTGACGGCAAATTGGGAAACTAGGTACCTAGAACATTATAGTTTTGTAATCATCGTAATCTATCAATAGTTACCCCATAGTAATGACTCAGTAGCCAGCGGATTGCTTTCGGAGCTCACATGGAGTGATGTGGCTACAAACTAGTTATTATTAGCAGGAGAGCGCTCTTTTCCTGTAATGGGGAATTGATGTGTAAATTACAGTGTCGATCTATTATGCAACTGAACTACATAGTTATCAGATTTACGGAGTAAGCAATACTGTACTCCGTACATGTACCAACAAAAGGATATGAATTGGGATATATTCGCAGTAGTTCCGTCTCTTCAAAATAATACGTCTGAGATTTGAGATTTTTATTGCTCTTGATCTTATATTCCATCATAAAAAATCAACTTGCAGAAGATCCAATCAAACACCATGAGGGAATATGAATTCTCCAAAGAGGTCGACCCAGCAACAATCACGAAGTTGGCTCCAGCCTCATTCACAACACTCCCCGTTCGAATCAGTAAACTTGATCCATCAATGCGGAAGATCAGCCGTCAGTTCATGAGCGAATGGCACGAAGCTTGCAGCGCCGAAGACAAAGCCTTCTATAAAGATCTCAATGTCATTAGCGCTCAGAGCCCAGCTGGGCATAATGCATCACTATCCTTCCCTGAGCTGCCCCCAGAGCAACTTTCATTTGCTACGAAAATACTTGACTACGCTTGCATTGATGATGGTATGCATGTTCCACAGAATCCCACCGTTATACATAACCTGACATGGACAACAGACCTTATTCAGTCCAGAGGTTCATTAGAGAAGGTAATGACTGCTACGACATAAAATGGACCAATGCAGCAGCTGAATCGAATACAGTTTAATGCAGGAAATAATTGCTCCTTATCTATGCTCTTGTCAACAGATCCAGGACTCAGGAGAATGCAATACTCATTTGCGTTTGAGGGGATGGAAATTTTTAATGACTCGGAATCATTGATGATGGAGGCGTGGGAAACTATTGGAAAATACTGGGAAGCCAGGGTAAAAGGCGTCAAGGAATGTGCGACATTAAATGACTACGTGGAAAAGCGGCACTATAATGCTGGGTTGTAGTACGTTCTTTCTTTACCCTGAACTCTCCTCTTTACCCAGTATTCTTACTGTAGGTGCAAGAATTTGATCGCTTACCACTCTCACAGCTTTATGGAGAAATTGTGGACCCTTTTTCTCGGCCTACCTGTAACGACGGAAGAGCTAAAGGGTGTGGAGCACATTATCAAGCCACTTAGAGTAGCATTGCTCCTCTCCCTCGACTATTTTAGCTACGCTAAGGAAAGGAGAAATCAGGAATGGGATCCCCGGCCCATTGTACACGCGCTGCCAGTTGTAATGGCTGAACATGGTGTGTCAGAAGGCGTGGCAATGGATTTTATAAGAGCAAGGATCCTTGAGGCGGAAGAAGAGCATACTGTTGCTTTGAATGCATTTGAGGACACTCATTCTATGTCTGAGCATGTCAGAGAGTATATCATGACCGTTAGGTTCAGGACAGCTGGTTTCCACGTTTGGGCATCTTGTACACCTCGCTACCATGATGCGGTGTATGGCAGGAATGCTGGCGATGTTCCTAGTTACACTGGCATTGGAAAAATTTGGAGCTGGATCACTACAAGTTTAGGATTTTGATGTTATTTTTCAAGTTGCTTTTTGCTTGACAATGAAGTTCTGAAATTCAGCATATATGTCAGCCTACAGAGTTGCGCGAGGAATCGAGTAGCTTTGCCCAAGTGTAAGATTTCATGCATAGGGAAAGGGGAATATGTCCCCAAATCAGAAAGGTAGATATAATGAAATGACATTATGATTGGGGATGTTTTCATACAATTCTCAACTGGTCCATTAATAACGGAGCAGTCTCATATAAAACCACCAAAAGCGATTTGCCGGCTTGGACGTGCGATAGATCTCTGCCCTTGAGGGCATACCGGGGAATGTCTGGAGAGATCAAGAGAAAAGCTCTATGGTGGTTCAGATATTAAAGATGGCTTTAAAAGGTCTATCGACGCTTTTCAATGCTACTAGAGGCTCTTGTGCCGCCTTTAGTCTGATAGGAAAACGCATAGGTTGTTTCATTTAGTTACTAAAAAGAAACTAGGCTATTATAAATATGTACCAGTACTAATGTAGGTGGCCAACTTAGGATACAAAGAGCGGAACTCTGGGTACACTGGTGAAATAGAAATATCAAGAACAATCTTCCCCATACCTCCTTGGTTTGATCAAACATCTGTTCATGCCATTCCAGTTTTCTGGAAAGCGATGAAAAGTTCGAGGCTCTGTTGTCCGTTCACTCATTATTAGCCAAGTTCAGATTACCAAAAAGAAAAACAGAAATAAAGATGGTACTAACCTGATGGGTCCTATTCATAAATATTTTTCATAATCTTTTGGATTTGCTTCGGGGTAGCCTCATCCAAAAATTTCGGGTTCGAGAAGTAAGCAGCTTGCTTCTCGCAATTGCCTGAGAAAAGCAAGGGAGTAATATTTCCAATGTTGCTCAAAGCCAGATTCCACGAGTTGGATTGCACGCATTCTGCAATAGCCTTGGTCTCTGGAATATCGCCACAGAAGCCAGTCTCTGAGAGCTTGTCCATTCCACATTTTTGATTGGCCATTTTAATCATACTGTCGAACAAATTGAGGTACGAATCACTCAGGTCTGGGGCCTCCATGTTCGCTGTTTCCTCCTTGATGGCTGAATGGACATGCTGTCTCCAATGTTCGTAATCAGACGGCTTGAGATTGCGGCCTTCATTGCAATGTTCTTGACCATAGGCCACAATCCGGTCAATTGGCATCGATTCAAGCACATTGCGAAGTTCAAGGCACTTCAAAGATGGGAGGAAGCTAGAAGAGACAGCAGTGCTGCTGCACAGGAGAATAAGGGCCTTAAATGAAAAATGCATGTTGAAGGATGTCTTGCTTCAATCAAGAGAAAACACAATGTTTTGGATGAAAAAGGACAGAGATGAAAGTCTGATTCCAATGTTCTTGAAGACCACGAAGATGAATTGTAGAGGATGGAAAATTCAACTCATTTTCGAGTACACACACGCCGTATTTATTATACCTTTGAAGTATCCACATTGTCCCAGGGTCTGGAGTGAACGGATTTTTCCCTCGTGTTCTCAAGTCCCCACAAACAATTAGTGTGATAGATTAGCCTGTACAATATCAGCTCAGCTGAGGGAAACTATTCTCTTACGCATAATTGGCAATATGTGGAACCAACCTAATGGAAATAATTTGTGACAGAGATGACATGAGTAGTACTATGTAGTCCTCGCCTCCTTCCTTCTTCGCATGTCATTCTCTTTCTCCTTTTTATTTTATTTTTTTTTTTTCTTCTCAGACAGCCAGTCTTTTCTCTCTTCTCTTCTCCATTATCATTGAGTATCGTTCTATCGATCATCCTTTCCCTCTAGAGCGTAGAAAGAGAATTGGAAATAGGGGTAAAATCAGTCTCAGCTCAATATCAATACGGCAGTTTATCATGTAGCTGAATATGAAATACAGCCGCATACAAGTAATATTATATATAAATTCTAACCTCAGTGGTTGCTAGTGGGTTCAGCAAGGTATTATTATGTTATACTCCGTAGATTTACAGGCTTTAAGGGTGCCTAATGAATTTTTGACATCTAATTTTACATGAAAGCTCAGCGCAGCAAATTAAATAGAAGAGGCAAAGGCAAGAATCCACAAATGACTGAAAGAAGCAGAAGCATAGATAAAGTACCTTAGAGACTTTTACGGCAGCCAGTGTCACTGCTTGCCCGAACCCCCTGCCACTTCAGGAGTATCCAAAACAAATCCCACATACCAAAGGCTGGCCAGAGAGTATCCACAACCTCAATGTATGTATCCTGATGGCATTGCCAGAGTAAAAAATCACTCAAACGCCATACTGCGGAGGTCCGAATGAGAATATCCAGTGGAGGACTGTCTGCTGTGAACATATTCCTTGTCAGAGATTCTTCCATAATCCCTTCCTGTGGCTGATGCTCCTCCACCGTTTTCCGTACGGCTGTAGTCATTTCATCCCTTGATGTATATGCAATGCAAATATTAAGGACATTCTGCCCAGGATGTCGGGGCTTCCCAGCAATTCGTTCCAGTCGATACCTAAGATAATCCGGCAGCATCTCGGGACGTCCTAGTAGTCTGATCGCAAACGTTCTCTCGGAATCGAAATATTGAGTTATAAAATCGTGAAACAACTCAATGAGTGCTATGACTTGCACCTGGGGGCGGTTGAAATTCTCGATGCTAAGGGCATAAATAGTTACCACATTTACGCCACATTTAAAGCAGTTTTCTACCGCCTTCACCACAAGATGTCAGTTTATGACAGTGTTTCAAAAGCTGGCCAAGTTGCACTCAGAAGAAGATAAGATAAATACCTGGTTCATTGATTCAGCCCCCAGTTCATGGCCTTTTGCAATTGGCATATTCTGTTGTCTTGCATATCGCCGGTTACCATCCATTATAAATGCCACATGCGCAGGAATGTAGTCACCGCTCCGGATGACATTGGTCAAGAATCCTTTAAGAAGAGGATGCATCCATCTTCCGATCCAGGTCTCATATGCCCTTTCTATGACTTTGGAAATGGACATCTTCTCTGCGGGAAGATACGAGAAAAAGTGAGCAGAAGAGAAAGCTACTACTCCGTACACTTGAAATAAATTTGTAATATATCTCAGCAACACTACGGAGTACTATACTGCAATAGTCACCCATGACCTATATAGCTATGGGCCAATAAATAATTGCTTTTGCAGAGCAGAGCATCGTGTCTAAAAGTAAGTGATACGTAGCTAGGTCTCCGCCATAAACTAAGCTATCTGATATAAAATGACATTAAAATGGGTCGAGAGTGAATGATGGGTCTCAGCTGAGCATTGTAGGAAACTGCTACTAGTAAATCTCTCAACTCTAATATTATGGACCCTAACAACACATGCCGAGCTTCTTCTTGAGCTGAGTCTCTACTGTAAGTCTAATTAAGGGTGAGCCCCGAATAATATGACCTAACTATGGAGCAAAACGTGCGTCAACATATCGGTGCTAACAGAGGCTATATCTACACTAACGACAAAATCTGTATTTTACCAAAAGTTTATTTTCACTTACTAGCGCGATTATACTGTACAGAGTAGTAATGGCCTGCTCATACCTCCAGTGGTTATTCTGGGCCAGGTATTTGAAATTTCAAGAATTCATTCTGAGCTGAGAGTACTATGTATTATCGGATTATTATCAGAGTTCTAAATATTGAATTTAGGAATGTCTAAACTTCACTGCTTTACCAACTCATGTTTATGTACTGGCCTTTTTGAATGTTATATACCGTTTTCAAACCCCACATTATTATACTGAGGTTTGCTAATGCGACATAATACTGAGAATAGCGAGATGCCGTATGAGGTGCAACCAGAATTACCAGTGAGTATATTACACCAGCAGAGGCTACACCGAGCTCAAACCACTTATCTACCGATAGCGCAGCAAAGAGGCTAAACAACAAGTAAGTACTTTCCAAGGAAACCAAGAAAAATGAAAGTAAACTCACAAGCAGACCGCAGAGAACATTGCAGATAATCTCTCCCCAAGCACTGTGGCTATTGTCCGTTGTTTTGTAGCAGCATCTGCCTTTGCATCCAATAAAGCAAATAGGCTATGAAGGGCACAAGTTGAAAGAAAAACAAACCTTCCATTGCTGCAATTACCACTGGCAGTGTACGCCAGATGTCTATTACCGCTGACGGTGTAGCCGCATGCCCACATCAAGAAAAAGCCTACCCCGGTAGAGAGCGAATCCAAAGTCGGCCGCTCTTTAAGTCGGAGTGGTGGCGATGAGTAAACCCAACAGAGAATGAGGCATAATACAACGCATCCTAAGAACAGAGGGGATTGAATTGAGGCTGGCAATGCGAGAAGGAGAATGAGAATAGTTGTGACCTTAGCAGCTAATAGCACAAATTGATGGTCAACTTGGTTGAGAACAGTGCCATCTGCCCACAGTCTGGTCTTGCGTGGGTTCTGCATATCTGAATCGTAATCGTAGACATCATTCACGCCAAACATAACTGTCCTTCTTATTAAAAGACATGAAAAACGACAGGTATCCATGGACTTACCCAGACAGATAGGAAATGATACTGCAACAGCAAATAGAATTACTGGGAGAGTTTGTGGATAGGTACCAGAGTCCACAACGCCCATGAAATATACAGAAGGACACCCCAACCAACCTCCAGGGCGGCTAACTCGAAAAAGCAGCTGAAGTCGATCGAGAAGTACCGACATAAAGCGCTGGTTAAAAGGCGGAGAAGGCATAGTAATATACTAGGTAATAGAAGTTTTGAGGGAGGCGCACAATTTCTATATCTCAGAAGTTAGTTAGAGAAAATGAGTAGAGAGAAGGATGGAGGGAGGAAAGAAATACAGCTTAGGACAGGGTTGACCCTAGATACTTATATCTTTCTTTTCCTACAGTTAATAATGATGAGGTTCTGGACTGCATGTTAGCTGAAAGTTCCTGTGGTTATGTAGTATGTCACTATGTGATATAACCATGTGCTCTGTCACTAATACTCCAGGCTATTGTATTCAATTCCACTCCTACCAGTTCATACAATAATACGGCAGATCTCCTAAGTTAAATAAGATAAGGCTCCACCATACTGATAGTGTTGACACAGGCTTCACCGGATTTCAGCTGCTCAGGTAGCCACACAGCCAATATGCTCCCGTTGATCCTCGCTAGTGATCATATTTTTTTGTTAAGGGCTAGGCCGGCAATGCTAACGACTAGCTATCACACAAGATATTTCGTTGGGGAAGGAAAGAACGAATATCCGGTTTAACAGCTCTATATACATGTGTGCGCGGTGTGGAGTGGGTAATCCCACCAACCATCTCTCCGCCTAACATACCGCTTTCTGTGACAGGCGCAGCCTGTGACATTTTTAGAAACATAGATCATCTTTCAGGGTCAAATAGGTCTCGCACTAGTATGTACTATGTACTTGTGTGTACAGTATTCTGCCATTAAAGCTGATATGTCAAGATACAGAGGTTAGCCTTCCCAGTAGCCTTGCCGCATAACCGCGCTTACCAAGCTCAGCCTTGCTGCCCAATACGCTGCTTACGGATCTGGGAAAGAAGGATTTCATATTATGCCTTGGACTTGATGAGATTGGCTCGGCAAATTTATCTGGCAAAAGGCAGATCATACGAGTGGTATTAGGCTCTGGCCGCAAGTTTTGGATAATAGTCGTCCAGTATTGATTTTTAAGAATTTGGTGTTTCTCATAATCTGATCAGGAGGTATTAGACTTCCCCAGGGCGGACTTGTGTTGACACGGCTAAATGGGGGCAACTGATGAGAGCATCCATGAGAAAATATGCTGGGTCGGACTGGACAGTACATAACGACAAAATAAGTATCAATAACTCCCGACTGCTTACAGGCGGCTGAACAGTTCCCGCATAGCCATGGACTAAGATTGGCTGGGACGCGTATTATTATTATTATTGTTCATACACGCATCTGTCAGCCCTGTAGGCCGAGTGGCAGCAGGTCCTGCGGGGCGGCCGGGTAAGCCGCCGTAGTGGTAGTCGCTATGTACATCGTCGCCTTTCTATACCTATCCTGACATCTTATTCCGCATGTTGTATGTCCTGTGCTGCTGATTTTGTACTGCTGTTCCCATGGCCAGAAGGTTCATGGGTTTGTTGGATACTATCTCGTTTCCGTCCCTACTTCTGCAAGCGTACAACCTTGGCTATGCTATGCTGCCGGCTGCTTGAAGTCCGTTTTTGTGACTCGGTATGTGGTTGGTAGAGTCTGAAACTGGTTCAGAAGGCCTGTCTCAAGCATGAATCGCACTGCCCTCGATACCAGGTCTGGCTGTGTAAGGTAGGCCCGGTAATCCAGCTCCCGCCTTGAACCCTGTGTAAGATGGCGCATCCGGGGTCCTGCCTGGTTGGTACAGTGAAGGAGAACATGGCGTATATCTTGGAGGCCACGTCCACAGGAGCATTCAGTCGATTCCATAGCCTTGAAGGTACCAAGGTAACTGGCCAGCGCAATCTTCCCAGTTTGCATTTGAATGAGAACTAATGTAGCAGCTCTCCTTAAGCCTTGGTATAGCTGCATTGGCGCTTTTGAGGGCTCTTTCCATAAACGACGGACGGAGTTCCCATGGGGGGAAGCGGCCCATTCAGTCTTCCATGCATTTGCTGCTTCTATGCGGAGGCTTCTTCGAGTGCTGGCCATGAGAGTGAGCTCTTCCACGCCATTGGGTGCCGGGGAATTAGCAGCTTCTTTTGCAAGAGCATCAGCACACTCATTGCCGTAGATGCCTTCATGACCCGGGAGCCAATACAGTCGTATGTCCCAGCCACGTTCCTGTAGTTGAGATGCAGTGCGTGTAATTTCACTCAGGATATATTGGCCAGAAGACCTTCCTGGGGCTGAGCACGCTTGTATCACCGCCTGGTTGTCTGTAAAGATGATTGCCGTATAGGTCTGATGGGAACATTGTGATGCTAGTCCGCCCGCGTTGCGTATTTGGATAAGCGCCATTTTTATGCCCTGCAATTCCGCTGCATATACTGTGTGGGTAGCTGGGGAGCCAATGCGGACAGCCTGGCGCCCCAGAGGTGAAACTGCCGCTGCTCCAACTCCCTGTTCTGTCAAGCTGCCATCTGTGTACGCGACAATGTTGGCTCCACTGTGTAAGGTGGCATTGTGAGCTGCTAGAGCAGCTTCCCGAGTTTCTGCTACATGGCTGGGACGGGTATGAATAAATTCGAATCCAAGTTACCAACACTATCACCGATCACTCGTCAAGAGAAGATTTGTTTGTGGCTATGTGCAGATGCCAAGATAGCTCGGTGTTTTGGAGTTGGAAAAGGACAGCCAATGAGCAGTGGCTGTGGCATGCCATTAACTAGATTGAAAGGATTTCAAAGGATTGAGATTGCGGAAGACTGGGAACTTGCCCTTTCCGTTTTCGATCCGACTTCTCGCCGCTTTTGGCTCCCTGAGCAGCCCAGAGTGTATCCGGAGCAGTGCGGTGCATGTCCGGAGCGATCCTGGAGTGATTCAGGAGCATACACCGATCGCTCAGGCTGCACCCTGACAACGGAGCCAGATAAAACATGCAAGGCTAAGCCTGCAACCTAACTAGGCCAACCCTTTGATTTAATGATGCCATAGAATAACGAAAAGCCCACATTTTACAACTGTGGTCCACTTTACAAGTAATGAATACTGCCTATCACTGCACTATGAGGGTAAGACTGGTACCAATTGTGCTACTCGGCCTTGTTCTCATGGAACGCTGGAACCTCACACTAACTATGGGCATACATGATTATTAACGGCCACTTCATGATAAAGACTGATTACAGTGTATTCAAGGATCCTAACTCTTCACAAGTGGCATGTAGAACTTTCCAGGGCAACAAAATGACTTAAAATGAGCTATATGGGCTGGTGTAACCCGTCAATTCTGGGGTAAGAGAAGCAATAGTGACTACGGAAAAGGACAATATCCCTTCCAACTACAATAACCATATCCGTAAACAAACAGGCTTGTGATTATATGTGAATCCAATTGAATGCATGAATTATATACAATATAGAATATGTATTAGCATTAAAGTGCAAGAGAAACTGTCAGTCTCAGCTAGTAGATAGTAACGAATGGTATTCCTATCTAGACTCGGTAGTCCATCAACAAGAATATCAAATCTGGGGAGGAAGAAGAAGAAGAAGAAACCATCAATGCCAGACAAAGGAGACTATCTACTGTTCATGTGCTTCGCTTGTGGGAGGGCTAGGGTTTTGCCGTTTGTATGGTCGTTTTGCATCGTTTACACCGTTGGAATTGGCGTTGGCCGTTGACCGTCACAATATGCTAGACGGAGCACTGAGGTCTAAGTGTCTGGGAGGAGCCAAGACCTTAATCAAAGCGAACACTGGAGATGCAAATAGCTTTATGTCACCAGTGGAAGCCTGCAATGGCGACGCAGTTCCACATAGTCACGGATAGTGATTGGTATTAGGGGTTGAACTCAAGTTGTCTTAACCTAAAGCTACCCTTTATTATACAAGAAGGAATCGTTGAAGAAGAAAACAAAACAGAGCAGAGGCGGAAGCAGTCTTTATGCTCGTACGGGAACAGTATTCCGGATAGTAATCCAGTGATCCCTCTCGGATGTCAGGAGTTGTACGAAGGGGTCACTGATAGCCCTTGTATGCCAGGGTTCGTTCGAAGGGTCACCGATAGTCTATTATGGACCCCTTGCTGGTCGTGTTCCATGCTGGCCTTGGCCAAACTGTCATTCCTTGGGTTCGTACGAGAACCCCATAACACCACAGACCTATAAATCTGCCTAGACAACCTGGAAGCAGTGCAGCAACTCCAGGGCTGGCCCACAGGGTCAAGCCAACCGATCTTCAAGCAGTTCCAAGAAGCCGCCCAGACATGGCCACACTTCCCTAGAGCACCCGGCATACAGCCAGGCAGGGTGCAGGTGAAATGGGTCCCTGGCCATACAGGCATTGAAGGCAATGAAGCGACCGATAAGGAGGCCAAGATGGGTTTTCATGCTCCCCTGGAGCCCCCCCCCCCCTCCCACCACCACCTGCCTCATTAGCAGCGGCCAAGCGGGCAGCCCGGAGGGTGCACTGGCGCACCTTTGCACAGTTCTGGTCAGAAAAGAACCCCAAACGATACAAGGACCTTGAGATAGGCATAGAGAAACGCCTCCCAGAGCTGCGCCTTCCACGAGCAGCCCTGGGCCGCCTCCTTGCCGCCAGGAGCGGCCATGATGACTTTGCAGAGTACCATGAGCGCTTTAAACATGAGGATGCCCTGCTGACATGCTCATGCAGTCGCAGAAAGGAGCCATCCCACTTCTATCACTGCCGCAAGGGTGTCACGGGCCCGGAATAGTAGATACTAACGAACTGAATTCCTATCTAAACTATTGTAGCCATCGACGAGAATATCGAATCTGGGGGGGAGGAAGAGAAGAGGAAATCTATCTAGAGGAAAAAGGGGTTTTATAGGCGTTTGTTTGACATCACCAATGTCTTGTCTGGCGTGTTGGTGTCGCTTGCCTGTGTCAGTCGTTGACGCAGCGTTGAGTCATTGATGCGGCGTTGAGCCGTCACAATTGCATGAGGAGGAAAGAGAAAGAACGCTAGGCCTGTCAGCGCTGAGCTATCTAGTGTGCGAGGGGGTTCTAGGCCCTACTCCAAACAGAAAAAAGGAATCAAACATGTCATACGACTTAGCGAGCGCTCATGCTCCGTGACACTCATTATCAAATATATGCAGTGGATTTTCTGCTGCAGATCTAGTCCCATATAGACCTGAGAATGTGCTTGATGAGCTCCATATCCAGATGAAGACCCCTACATCACCGGGCAGTTCACATAGCAAAGAGTCATCTAGTTGGACAGCAGAGACTCCCAAGACTACCAGGCAACTTCAGAAGCAATCTGAGCTTATCAAACGCCTCTGGAGGCAGCGTACACACAGCCCACCGAGCCTTATCAATCAAGCAGTTGAGCAAGTGGTCAAGGGAGCTCAAATGGAAATGCAGAACGCGCTGCTTTTAGAGCATGAGGTTAAGCAGCCACGTGCTACTAATAAATACCAAAAGCGCAAGCGGGATACTACTAGGGACTTTATAGCTGCTGGTGGTATTTTGACTGGAGCAGAGGGTCAGCAACGCAGTCATGAAGCTGCTGATTTACTTGGTGGGGGGGGGGGGGGGGGTGGATGAAGGTGGTGAGAGACCACGAAAGCGAGCACCACCACGCTGCAGCAACTGCCATCAAATAGGACATATTAGATCTAGCTGCACTGCTAGATAAAGCGTTATTATATATAAAAGTTGACTTTTTTTACTTTTTCTGTTGCTAGATAACTTACTTTTTTAACTGAAGTAGGCGGACGTGCCGCTCGCTCGGTGTCCGATTAGTTAACAATAGATTTTGATGAGGAGAAAGGTAAACAGTGGCTGTACATTGTGGTGATCAATGGTTGTAGTTAACTATAGATCCCTTCAGTATGTCAGTCCGTCTACACTTTTTCACGAGATGACTCGCAGAAAGTGCTCGACATGTTATGTTCTATCGTTTGCCCATATCAACGGCTATTTGCGTGGTATGTTATCAACTTCTTCTACTGCACACTCCGCTATATGCCTGAATCCCTGCGGTTCCAGGCACCTCCAGGCAGCCATCCTTCCTCCCAAAAGTAAACTTATAAGGGAAAATCCGTACATATAGTCAATGTCATGAGGGGAGATGGTCGAAGGGACTCGAATCCGAAGACGCTGCCTGTCGCGACCTCGTGAGGTTCTGCGTTCGAACCCCCCTGGGCTCGCTGGACAGGTTTATACACCAGTGTAAAGCGAAACCGTTCTTTTCTTCTTTCTGTCTGTGACATTTACACTCGCCTAGCGGCTCTATAATTTTATCTTCTTCTTGACAGCATTCCCTCTACAGACGCCTCAGAAGACATCCAAGCCTCAGTATTCACCATGAGTTCCAAGCACATCACAAGACCTGCAAAACGAGATAAACGACTTGAAGGCGAAGAAAATGCGCCAGCATTTCGCAGACCAGGACCGTGTTTGTGCTCAGTTGCAACAAGGGATCAACGAGCTTAGGAGCAAGAACTTGGAGATGAGGAAACAGTTCGAAGATCATGATCGGAAATGAACACGAGCTACGCAGAGGAATTCGTTTTTCGATATGTTATTTAACATGTCGAATAAACATACGATAAACGACCGGATGATATCAAGTAGAGTGGGATATTGAGACTCATAAGGCGATTCTGTTCTCGCTATTGCTCGCTTGCTTCATAGGAATATTTAATTGATTTAAATGACAATGACATCAGTCTTTAAAGCATTCGTGCAGAAACAGAGGTAGAATCATTATGCATTACCCAGACTGAAACGAACCAAATAGCCATCATCAACTTATATATAAATAGCATAACATGAACAAAAACATCGTGTACGTCTAAACATCATCAACAATCACTATCCATGCTCCATGCAGCATTCCCCATGTTCGCATTAGAGCCCATATCACTAGGCGCCTGACCTGGAGGCATCGGAATAGGCGACGACGTGGGCGAAATCGACGACCATGACGGCGTCCGGATCGGCAGCGCCAGCCCTAATCCCTTAACACTGGTACTGGACCCATTCATCCCGTTCGCCGGAAGCCCGTTCGCATTTCTCAAACCTGCTCTGGCAATAGCTCGTCTGAGCATATCACCAGACGCATCTAGGGCAATCAGGAAGCGAGCCAGTTCTGCGCAGAGCTCCCAGTCACTTCGTTGCGATGCTAGCACGATTAAGCGGACGACATAATCTTCGATCGGTGCGTCGTCGCCCTCTAACTCGTCCTCGAAGGCTTGTAATACAAGGAGATAGCCAACGGCTGTTTTCAGGGAGTTGAGCTTCAACGCTTGCTCGAAGAGGTCTTTTGGTGGTGGGAGGTAAGTGAACAGGGTGCGCCACATTCGCAGTTCCGTTTTGCGCGTGCATTGGACTACAATGTCCAGGTATGTTTTGGTTGGGAGGGAAGCTTGAAGGAAAGATATCACGTATGGGAGTAAGGGCTGGTGTTTCTGGGATGGGTCGCTGGTTTTGCTGCTTCGGCTTTCGTTATCGACTTCGTCATCTAGAACATGGTGGAGTAGGATTTCGAGTGCGTGTGCGAAGTATGAGAGATGGGAGAAATGTTGACTAAGTGAGAGCGCCCCGGGCATATCAGACTGAACAAGGCTGTGCTGGAGGAAATAAGGAAGGAATAGATGTGTCTATCGCATAATCTTAGTATTCTCTCTTCAGAGTACCAACGACAAGAACATACCCGAATGGCAAACTTCAAAATGGCAAAAGTGACATTTCGCCGTTGGATCGTTTCTGATTCTACTCCCAAGACGATGCCTTTATTCAAGAGCACCGACAGGGGGTAGAAATCAAGAGGAACCTCGATAGGCTTGGGTACTTCTTCATGTTGTAATGCTTCTTTCACATCGCCCCAAGCGAGGAGATTCTTCCCACTGAACGTCCAAAGAGAATCTCTCAGTGATTGATTGGTCGAGTACATCTTGAATGCCATGTCGGCCGAAGGACTGGGAGGAAGTGACACATCGGGAGCAGAGGAATCGAACGCAAATTGATCACGCATCAAGATGTAGTATTCCACGTCATTGGATAAGATCCGCATGTCATACTTCAAATCGCCCGTTTCCGAAACCGATGGCTGAAGAAGAACAAGGTTACCGTCGACCAAGAGAAGGACAGAGGCCACCTTCACATCCCGAGAAGGATCACCATTTCCTGTTTCATTGTCAGAAGAAGGCACCCCACAGAGAAACGGTCCAACTCACTCATCTGATCCTCAGGCAGGACCCAGCTGATTGCCCTCACCCGAGTTGGCGCTCGTACAATGCCGTTGAAAGCGATCTGTCCAACAGGTACAAGTGTGATATGGGAATGCGTAGAGTTGATGATAAAGTGGTATAGTACGTTATCGTAAGTATAGACGAGAAGGGAATCTTCACCAGACGGTCCAATGAAAACCACAGGCGAAGGGAGGTATTCTATATGCAAGATGGAATTATCATCCAACGGCAGCTCCCGTGAATATAGACGTAGCTTGTCCATGTCAGCCTTTGACGGTCCCATCAGTCTGTAGGAAAGTTGGTCGTACCTCGTATGACCCGTCACTATCAATGGCGGCAATCAGAATATGCCCATACCAGCACATACCACCTCGGACGGCAAATGAGTCTTCTACCCTGGGGTCCTCAAAGACCTTCCAGCGGCCACTGTTGACACTGTAGTGTGCTAGACCCCGTCGACCCGCAATAGCCACGTATCTCCCGTCCTGGGAAACGACAGAGGAACGGATCGGCCATTGGGAGTGCAGGTAAGTTGGTGGGTATTGCGCATGATGCCATAAAGAGTCCTTGCCCGAGATGGTTATCAGATCCGGTAGATCATGGCCGCGATAGAGAATGATTTCCGTGCTTGTTTGCAGCAAACCTCTGGCTAGATTTGCTGACGAAAAACAGCCAGTCAGCGCGCTTCGTGCTGTTTCCAATATCCACAGACGACGATCGCTCTGTCTTGTTAGGATGATATCTGATCCCCCGCCTATCCAGCATCCGTTCGAGACCCCGCTAAGCCAATCTTCAGCGTTAGCAGTAGTATGTGGACGGTCTGTCGAGAAGCTATTCCCGCCTGGCTTGCCAAACACACTCCAGGTCATCCAGCCATGTTCGTAACCGGCAAACAAGCAGTATCCATCTGGCGAGTAACTCATAAACGTCAATCTCCCAGTAGTGGAGGGTGATGCAGGAGGCTGGAGCTTTTGTGAAAGCGGAACGTTTCCCATATAGTCTTTGGCTGTGTAGACGAGAACATCTCCATTTGTGCAGCTCACCGTCAATAGTGAGAACCGTGCATTTACTGCGACCCTGATTGCTTTCTCACCATCATCCTTCGGATCATGGAAGCAGTGGCCCCTAAACAACTTTTTAGTAGCCTCTGGTTCATTCTGCTGCTCCGAAATCCTCTGAATTCCATACGCCTGTCCCTCATTGGTTACCCATATCAAAAGGTTCATTGCACGGTCGTACACCATATCCTCAATCGTCGTTTTCTTGGAGACACCTAGTATCCGACCTAGGAGCTCTGATGAGGTCTGTGATCCACTGGCATCTGGTGTCCAACGGATACACTGGATAGCCGGGGGCTTCACAGTAGCCACAACTAGCTCATTATCCAAAGCCAGGGCCTTCACAATCCCCGATTCTATCTTTATGGCCATCCGAAAGCGAATGTTTATCTCCCGAATTGCATTAGCCTCCTCCCCGGCTGACAGACGGGCTAGCTGCTGACGACGCGACTGGGTGGACTGGTCAAAACGCTGTTGGTATACTCGACTGTTCGGATCGGAGGCCATCGTATAGGTAAGAAGATATCCATTGAGGGTCTGCGCGGCAAGGATCGTCGAATCGGGACGCATCAAAAGGGCCACGTTAGGTCCGTACGTTTTCATTGACGTCGCAGATCGAGCAACAGCAGCAACGACGGCAGTAGGCTATGAACACATCTCCAGTCAGCCACACCGCAGTACCAAAAGCACGAGAGAGAAACAGGCATACCTTAGTCTGCCAAACCGCAATGGACGAATCCGTCATCGTCGCAAACAAGTGACCACTGCGAGACACACAGAGGCCGCTAATGGGCTCATCCGCCCATGATCCCGGCTTCGACTCAGGCCCACTACCGGCATGGTCTACCGACTCTTTCTGCTCCGGAGAGCTCTCATTCTCATGGTCAACTGCTCGATCCTCATCGGACAAAGCGGGCGGAATTCCGGGGCCATTGACCGCATAGACCCGGGGGACACCATTGGGCCAGTACATGGCTCGATACAGGGACGATGGTCACAGCGAGAGAAGATAGCTCACATCGAGTCATCTTCGTTCACAACTAGCGTAGGGGACGTTAGTTACTCCGTCGGACTCGGGCCAGCTCCAGTCCCAGGATCGCGACCATATCCCGTTCTGCAAGTTGTTCTGTCAAGCCCTAAGATCACAGTGACTGTGAAGGAAGAAAGAGAAGGATGAAGAGACAGATAGTCGAAGAGACGTTCAGAAGCTACTCTGGGGATCGCCGAGCACGGGTGTTAGTACCCATCGGGTCACGTGTCTGACCGCCCTCGCTTTCTGCCCGGTAGTCATATAGCTAGCCAAGCCGATAGACCATCGGTCCAATCAACTACTCTGGCACACTAAAAGGTTATGAGCCCTC